>NQII01012878.1:7086-21024 GCA_002778355.1 Clitarchus hookeri
ACCTCTCCGTATTTCGAAACACGGAACCTCTCCGTATTTCGAAACACGGAACCTCTCCGTATTTCGAAACACGGAACCTCTCCGTATTTCGAAACACGGAACCTCTCCGTATTTCGAAACACGGGACCTCTCCGTATTTCGAAGCACGGGACCTCTCCGTATTTCGAAGCACGGGACCTCTCCGTATTTCGAAATACGGAACCTCTCTATATTTCTAAAAGCATCGGAGTTTGGGACAGTACAACGCCGAGCTCACACAAAGCCACCTTTGTCACCGTAACCAGAAGATTATCATTACTGTAGAAGTTAAGATATTCCTGACGCTTAAACGTTGTCTTTTCAAACCTCAAAAAGTAGCACGTATCGCACACAATTGTTGGTATCACTCCCATCATGCAAACATGGCCAATAAACTGAACATTTGCGCATGTAACTTTCATAAGAATTATGTTTATACTCATAAATGCTTTGATGAGATGATAACCGATCCATAAGAGTCGTGGACTTAATAATAATTTTGTTTCGTTCTAATACCATCCCCGTAAAATTAAACTTTTGAAATTTTTTAAATTTCATTTTTTATTTACTCTGAGGTAACCACATTAACAAAAATTATGATTTTTTTTTGTAATGTCTTTTTATGTACTGGAATTACAAAAATGTTATCTTTAAACTTACCGAGGGGTTTTGCGAACTTACGGAAATATCTGTGAAATCTATGAAAAATCCGCAATTGAAAAAATTTAAAATACGCGTCTGAATGTTTAGGAAGATATTTCGTAATTTTCTAACAGTGTGGTGATAGATCAAATTTATTTTTGTGTGAAATTAGGGATGTCTGGTGAATTTATGACAGTTTTAAATATAATGTATCTCCATCACCAGTAACAGGAAAGTGCCAGTGTAGTTTCAAAATACTTACTCGTAAGATTAAAAACCCTGATTTTCCTCTGAGCATGAAATAAAGTTTTTTTTTACGTTGCTCTTCAGTAGCACTGAAAAAAAAACTCGCTTCTTTACTTGGAAAATTGTGCCAATGAACATAATATATTAAATTATGCCCTTATAAATGTTACATGGCAACAAGAAAATTAATTTTAATTACTATTTATTTTCGTTGATAAATTTCCCAACATTTTGTTTATTTATTTTGTTATGTAAAAGTTTGAACTACCTAACAATAAATAATTTTATAAACAGTAGGAAACACTGCTGGATCGTTATACAAATTAATTTTGTTGTCGCCACATTATGAGTTTTAGTCAAAGAAAACTTTCTCTCACGACTGAGGGCGGTCGTCGCGTTTGCACTGTTTCTCGGTCCAAGTGCATGAAAAGCGAATTGAATGCATCATGACGAAGGGATCTCATCTAGTTCGTCACAGTTCAGGTTGATGGGGAAGCGCTGCAGCTTTCGCGAGGTTTTTTTTTTCGAGTGATGTGCTCTTTCTGCCACTTCATCCCTCGAGAGCATGCGATATTTTCCCCATCGAGCATGGAAAAAGCACAAAGATCAGCTTCTCTCAACCCGACGACGAAAATGACAAAGAGCAAAAGCGCGAAGGCGAGAGGTTAGAGCAACAATATGTCTTTCTGCGCTCCTTACAGGATGACCAGATATTTATGCACGCCACCGCGTTTTCAGACAGGTATAATCAATAATACTTCCAAAAAAAAAATATCCCGAATTCTCCAAGCACTAAACATGCAGTCACTTGACCGTTTGCTTTATATTTTTGTAGTTTGGGTGGGAAAAAGTTTACTCTTACTGCTACTTCTGATCAATCTTAGTGAGCAAGCACAGAAAGATCTGCCCTTAAGGGGGAGAGATAGAAGTCATTGTGATGTCACCAGTTTTTGAGCCATAAAATGTATTATACAATCACTATTAATATTTCTTCTCCCGCAAGGCATAGTATATCACGCAGATGATTATTTAACCGTTATAACCATGGATTACTTTTATTCGTTTACCATGTGGAATAAAAGGGACATTTATTATTGATTAACTACTGAGTATGACTACACAAGCGATAGGAGTGCAAGAAGTCAAACTACAAATATCCCAAAAATATAATTAAATTATGTCCTATGCACTAACAAAGTTACATATACAAGAAAATATTAATCTGAAACACAAGTAATAGTAAAAAATATACAAATCCTAGATAGCGTCTGATACTCCCCCAGAGCGTTTGATTTGATAGTTGTACCAAACATTGATCAGTTTGTACGTATTGTATGTAATGAAATTTTCCTAGAGTGGAGAAATTTAAAATTTGTATTTTTTGAATAATTTGATGTCAAATCCAACGTTTTTATTTTTTACTGCAGTCATAATAAATACTAACTAAGTTGTATAGATGAAAAAAATTACGTTAATTAATGACGTGGACTACCGCTTGACATATATGTAATCCACAAATAACAGTTCGTGCATTAAAAAATAACGTTAAAAATATGCAAAAAAAAATATTTTTTTTTGTTACTTTATTCGTAGTCGATGAAGGCAATAAAACTCCTATCAAATTCGAATTCAGTTTCACCACACCATTGTCATTAAGCTTCAGAAACCACAACTTAGATATTATTTGTTACTATAGCTGCAGAAAAACGTAAAAATATGGATCTGATATATTACTTAAAAAATATAAGGTGTAAATTTTTTTCATCTGAGGAAAATTGCATTACATACAAAGCGTACAAGTTGAACAATACTGGTTACAAAAATAAACGTATTAATTTATTGGTTTCCGACATCCTTAAGGGTGTCGCCTATTTAAAGAATTTCATCGCGTTTGTGTCTCAGAAGCAAGCGAGCGATAAGGGCGACACTGGCACGCGTACCTGGTGCCTCATCACTCTTACGTGCAAGGCGCCCAGTGTTTCCGTCGTGCTACATGTACCTATGGGCCTTTCAGTGACGACACTATCATCTTATTGACGTAACGCCTGAAGCAAAGTCCAATGCAGGTCCCTATCATCTTATTGACGGAACGCCTGAAGCAAAGTCCAATGCAGGTCCCTATCATTGTTTCACATGTTCCCGACCAGTATATTATGATATACAGCAATGCGAAAAAAAAACCCTTTGTAGCTGTGTTGTAGGGCTCGGAAACAGCATTTAAAATGTGTATGATGTATCGAGAGTACTATTCGTGCCTCGTCTGAAGTGTGTTTTTATTTTCGTGCACCAGTATAATGGGGACACGTTTAGTGGTTTCGTAAAAAAAAAAGCGGATTTCAAACACACTGCAACGCAATACAAGCACCGGGTAGGCGATGCCCTTAAGGCTGTTGCCTGGTTTGAAAGCAGTGAGAAGCGTGTATAGGGAAATACATATTAAAGAAATCCGGTTCTTTTAAACCCAATTTTGATGATATGAACTCGAAACGAAAGCCAAGTGTGAGAAATGATAATCTGAAGTTCTGTATCGAGGAAAATATAACAAATTGTTTTTTAATATTTTATTATTTGATTATACATTAAAGTTACAAAAGGCTTCGATGGCAAAGAAGCACGTATTTTATGACCAAAACGGTTTCCAGCGGTAGCTTTTATCTCTATTTTTAACAGGAACGCAAAAAAAAACTAATTTCATTAACACGTATTTCCCTATGCCAAATTCTCACTGCTTTCAAGCGAGGCAACAGCCTTAACCCGCAGAAAGAACAATGCTCCTAATACACGAACAACAAACCAAAAAAGTGCTTTCGGTGGCATGAACGGCAAAGAACGAGAAAGAGCGTGAAAATAACTGACGGAGTGGAAAGAGAATATCACGCCAACACGCCTAAGGCTTGCAGAAATTACCAGAAAGCGGATACGGTCCAACCGGGAGACTTCGCCATTTGAAGAAAGTGTGACTCATTCAGTTGTAACGCATGCAGCAGATGCTCGCTCTGTTCTCACAAAAAAAAAAAAACATTAAAAAATGTATGGGCGTTTCTCTGTAAACTGGGCAACTCATTTTCTCAGGCCAATATTATATAAAAAAGTACGGATTATTACATATTTCGTAGATAACTTTAAAAAATAATAACCTAATCTACCTGTGCTAAGTGTACAATATCCATTAAAATAAACTTTTTCGTATCAAAAACGCTTTAATAGTCCTCAAAAAACAGTCCCCTGACGTGTCACCGAAGCAGTATAATCACTTCAGATTAAATTAATTATGACAAAAACTATAGGAATCAATCAACTTCTTTGATTGTTTAAACAATATTATATCGTTTGTTAAGAAGACCTGCGTATTTTTAACAAACGTTATTTTATAATACTAAAAAATGTTAATTAAAATTTGTCTTCGCATTTTGTGAACAGTTCCCCTGTCTATATTTCGAATTACGCGCAACGTAGTCTAATTGTTAGACAGTTGCGTTGCTGCGTGTATCGAAACGCGAACGACCTGAAGTTTGCGCGGTTGTCGCCACTGACGCCCAGGCGCCATTTTGTTTAGTGCTGCGCGAGCGTTCCTCCGTGGATCACGTGTTGTAACCTGACAGCCGACAGTCCACTGGTAAGGATTGGTTTTATTTCTTTTAATGTTCTATATTGATACGATACAAACTTAAAATTGTTGTAATAGATACATTATCCCCGCATACAGCAAATTAATGTGACTTAATTACATTTTGTGCTGCCTCTCAATGAAATCTAACTAAACAGTCCCCTGGCAACAGTCCACTGCCCCTGTTGGCACCCTCAAAGTGCGTCAAATCGCTGGGAAATTCTATAATCCTTTGGGTATAAAATCACATTCGATTGAGATAGTGATGAAACATCTAGGCTGCTTTTGTGACAATGATTGTTGTCTACACTTTAATATCGGAAAAATAATTTATGAAGATGAGCCAAAACTTAATGTGGATGATGTTTTGAGAGATTCAGAATCTGAGAATGTNTCGGAAAAATAATTTATGAAGATGAGCCAAAACTTAATGTGGATGATGTTTTGAGAGATTCAGAATCTGAGAATGAAGTTGGACCTAGTTCTGCTGCAGTAAAAGCATTTAACACTGGTGATTACATCCTCGTCTAGTTGTTTTCTAGAAATACAGAATATACTATACACTCGCAATAACTGTACTAACTACTTCTTCTACCGCAAATCCGTGTCACATTCCTAAAGCTATGTGATAATAAAGGCCAAACATTTAGATTTGATCAAAACGATGTGGCACATGTTATAATGGACCAGGTGATACAGAAACTCCCTAAACCAAATATAATTTTGAAAGGACATAGAATGTTCTACAAATTTGATTCACCTGTAAATTTTTTTCAAAAACAATAAGACCAAGTTCTTGATATTATTTTCTTTACCTACTTGTGCTATATTTTGAAGTAATAACTAATTATAATGAGACTGATTCTGTAGTTTAAGACTCAAAGTACTCAAATATTCTTTGTACCTATGTGATTTAATTTATACTAATTAATATTAAGATTTCAGAGTTGCAATTTGAGTATAAGAAGAAAATTATGAAAGACTGTTAATTTTATTTGTATCTTTATTGTTCAATTACTTAATTCCTAAGCTCCAAAGTTTCTATAATAATAAAAAAGATTTAATTTTGGTACTGAAATAGTATTTTTCATTTATATACACAGTCCCCTGCCATAGGCAACAGTCCCCTGTATCGATTGTTTAGAAAATGCACAATATTTTCTAAAATAATAGAAATATTTTTGGTTCATCTGCAGTTTATTGTTAAATAAGTGGTTATGTATTCGCTGAATAGGATTTATTTGATATATAAGAAAAAAAGTTGCCTAGACAGTTTTCTTGGTACTGTTGCCCAATTTACAGAGAAATGCCCATATATAAGTTTTTTTTCTTTTTGTAAATCCACGGATGTTCTAAAATTCAAAATTATTTTTATAACTTTCTCATTTATGTCCATTTACAAGCGTATCAATTACGTCGCTAAAGAAAAATCGCGTTTATTGTAGTCTACAGGTTTTCGAATGTAGGTCTAAAAAAATCTCGGAGAGAGGAATGCTACAAAACTCTTTTGTAGACTTTGTAGCGAAATGCATTGCATTTCCTGTCAAATATTGATTATACTGTAAATTTGAATTTGTTGTTGCGGCGGAATATACAAGACTATAAAATAATGCAAAGGAGTAAATAACTTTTCAAAAATTATGTACATATAATAGTGTTCGCCATCACTGTCAGTTATTAAAGTATTCTAAAATACCTTCTAACAGAGAAAGTCAACTATAAATTATAACTGTCGTACAGAATTGCATGCAACATCATACAACATACATATCTTGTGCTACTAATAACAAATTAGATGTCAAGAATAAATGTTTACTAAACATAGGCCTAGTTGAATAACGCAACTGAAAACCACACTTAGGCCCTATAGCGGGAAAGTCACTAACAACCGTACACAAGGTGAAGTTCAACTTGAAGTGATTTTAACGGATTGTTTTACCCGAATTACAAACTGGACGTGACATATTTTGACTTTGCAAACCCTCTTGTGCTAATTTTATTATTTATAACAGCCATAATGCAAGTAACGTACGTTTGGAATATATCGCACTGTGCTATATATATATTAAATTATAATTGGCATTAAGTTTTAAACATTTTGATGTGTTTAAAATAAATACATTTCGAAATAAATTGACACTTAAATACTTTCTGTTATCGACATCATTTTTGATAACTTGTTATTTTATCCTCTACTTTTAATAGCAACGTTAATTCTATTGTTACAGCAACTTCATTGGGAATTAAACGGGGATGGAAATTACCGTGGCTGTGGTGAATAAGTGGATTATAATTCTTCGTAGGAGCGAAGGTTACTGCCGATCCCCGTAGCTAACAAGATTCACAATATTAGATGTGGTATTTATAATGGTCAACAATCTTACTCAACTTCACACTCTCTCTCGAACTATATGCAACTCTTCCATACTTGCAGACTACACAATTATATTAAGTTGCAGGTTTCTAGCCAGGTGTCCGTAAACATTAAAAATTAAATACTTTACGTTGGAATTACACTTAATGCTATCGTCACACATAATACAAAGGCAAGTTATAATAAAATTATTTGATATAAAATAGGACCATTTTGCATATGATATTGGGCATGCAAAAATTAAATACAAGTAATTATTTTCTTAAATAAGCGAAAATTTTAGTAATCCGAAAATGCTATGATCAATAATAATACAGCATGATGGGCGTACACTTATGAGGAATCACACGAGCAGTAACTGAACATCTGGAACTAAATTGCCCGACACAACTGCCGGCTGCAATAACTGGAGCGTGTACTGTATGTATTCGATTTTCGAACATTGCATGATTACAAACGTCCGTAATTGAATAAAAGTAAACCTTATACGTGTACTCGTTATTTATTTCGTTGTAACCTATGGGGATATGCATTTATCACAAACGAATAAGAACATTTTTCGTATTTCGTTAGTGAATAACATTCCCCGTTCTACGTGTTTAATATTTCTCATCCTACACACTTCACTCCCATATAAAATCAGATGACCGTTTACCCCACGGGCAAAGATTTATTATCATTTCCTCTGTCTTAAAATTTCGTAAATATACATACTCAATTTCTATCTTTAGTTTGGCAAGCAAATAGCACGGGATTAACTATTTTTCCTTCCAAAGGTATAATTCGGTGGAATAAACCAGCTCAACTAATAATTATATTACTGAGTATGACGTACTTAAGAACACTGGCTACAAGTATGGCTGTTACTATTGGTGCACGTGAAGTTGTCCATACCCTCCAACACAGCGGGGGGCCGCGTTGGTGTAGTGGTCAGACAACTCGCCTCCCACCACGACGGAACCGGGTTCGATTCCCGGGGGAGTCGCTTCCGTATTTTCGCACGCGGGAATCGTGCCAGACGATTCCCCTGGTCGGCGGGTTTTCTCGGCGATATCCCGTTTCCCCCGTCCTTGCATTCCGGCGCTGCTCTATAACCGCCTCGCTTTACGCTCATCGGCTCTCAAGACCTCCATGTTAAGAGCCGTCCAAATCTCTTCAACACAGCGGGCCGTTAACGTACATGATTGCGTGACGTAAGCGAAGTGCTGCAGTAAATGTAATGTTCACCTCACAGGCACATACGTACTTTTCGTAGATTTCCTAGTTACGTATAATAAAATACATCTGGGTTCCAAGTAAGTTCAAAGTAACTGTTATAAATAAACTATTTACATGTCAAAATACGTTGGTAAATTTAGCAGCATTGAGTTAGAAACGGGCGTTACGAAATCAAAACAACAGTTTTGAAATGAACACATTTGTGCTTTGCAGATAATTTTTAAAGTTTTTTTCCTTTGTGTGATGATTTCATGAACTTTTTTTTTTTTACTTGTTTGGTATTCGGACCCATGCGAGTAATTTTGTTTCTTTGCCGTTAATAAGCATGAGATAAAACGTCCTAATTAAACATATTTATTATTACATCACATTTAACGTCCCGTAATCATAGCGCATAGAGAACATGTATATTATCAGCGGCAGAATTACTAATTATGTCAGTTAACGGGCCATGCATTAAAGTAACCAGTCACAGCGTTAGAAAACAAGCCACGGCTTTACTGCGAGTTAAATGAAAAAGTAAACGGACTCACAAAAGATTTTTTTTAAACCGTAACCATAAATTTTATAATTGGCAATATTCTGCTGATTTTTTCCCGTTGCTTATACATCGCAGGGGATTGCGCATTTAAATATAGCCACATATGACTTCAAAAAAAATTCTGGTTTTTTTTTTTCAAAAGAAAAATTAGAATAAAAATCTGATATTTCTTTAGTTAATAACCTGTAAGCATATTAATTTGTCCGAATATATAAACATTATTGTAACGGCCACGACGCTAATGACAGAGTCGCGAAACGTTACAGTACTGTCCCGTTTGTACAGCCCGTTTCAAACTCTTTATGTATTTCATTACCTTTCTATAAATTCAAAGGTAGACATGTGCCAGTAAACACAGGCATTTACAAATTTATTTTGTTTTCTAAAACACTTCACCGTTTTGTAGCCTGCTAAATCGTCCGGGGAATGACAGGGTATCATTTATATAAAAACACGTTCACAGGCCCTGTGTAGTGGAATAGTATTCATCGGCTGATTCGGAGCCCCGTTTAATTATTCAGGAAGAACCATGGCCTGCATTGGACAGTGGTTATTGCAACAGCGCTCTAACACTCAATAATATAAATTTATGAAATTTCGAAACAATGACACATTTTAACCTTATATCCTCATCAATAACGTGTTTTTAAAACGCTACAGCCTACACAGTTCATAACCTGAAGTCAAACAAGTGGTTTTACGTCAGTGTAAACTGGAACTATAGATGATATGGATTAAATTAGCACTTTTGATCCGAAACTTTACAGATCAATGCTTGCCTGTATGTGTTTTAAAGTGAACCTCAACTTACAAACGTGCAGTAATAGTGGCAATTAATTTACTAAACTAAATTTTTATTACTTATTATTTATATAAAAAAGTTTTTTCCAATGAAGGTTTATTTTTGTTTTACGTATTTGAGAGAAGGAATTGATAGAATTAAAGTTACATTGGCACCTGAATGACACAGATGTGAAAGAGTAGGTTTACTTAATTTTACACTTGGCGGTAAAATGCTGAAAATGTATAAAATATTAATTAATTAAGACATTCAGTATTTTCTGCTTTACAGACAATCAACACAATTATTGCGATTTCGATAGTTATTACTTAACACGCAGATTTTGGGTTCTCTCATGCGTGGCAAGTTTCGAGTGCTACGTCACTTAAGATACTGAAAGAATAAAAATCCATGTTTCTTGTCGTATTTTTGTAAACAGTGCGCATATCTGGTGGCCTGGGTAATACGTCAGGAGTAATAATTACTTGTACTTTTCTCTTGTCTCTTCCCAGAAACGTGCAGATAAACAGCGATTTTGGGTGCGCACGACCATGATTGTCCTTAACAAAGTAAAGGCTGGTCTAAATTACACTTACAGTGAGCCGCTACGAGTATTCCAGGAACAAATAAAACGAAAATATCCGGTTAGCGACAATAGTCCGCTCGCAGTTACTTCCAATGTTTCTGAAGCCCTACTAGTGTTCTACTTTCAAGCTTCAAAGTATAACACAACTCCTGCAAGTCCTAAAAATCGTAAGTCGCTACAAACACACACTTGTATATGTTACACAATAAGAATATACGTGTAGCCACCAGTGTAAGACTTGCAGCTGTAAATGTAATTCCTCCCTGGTTATAGACCAATTCTGTGACACAAACTTACAAACTTGCACAGTTATTTGTGTAACAGAAAAACCTCACAATATTGCTACGTGTTTTCTACTAACCAAGCACAGTAGAATCTTCGCCTTCAAATATATTTGAAATTAGAATTTGAAGACGAAATACGGACATCAAATTATTGCCTTACAGCAAGTTTTATCAATAGTCTTGAATGATTTTGGAAACGTGTAACACAGTCAGTTTTTTTTTCTATGAGGATCAGATCTGAATTTTTATTTGATAATTATATTTAAAGTGAGATACTTATGTATTTTTTCCATGCAGTTCATTACGGGAAGAAACTTAACAAATGTTGCGATTTGTTTTCACTTCTTTACTAAAACCAAATTTTATTTATCTACACATGTTTCCCGTACAACGAAATTAAATGCCTCTGAGTTCTTAATATTATGTGCAATATAAACTTAGAATACAATTCATACCCAGGGAGCTTCTATACAGATTAGTTATCTTCACAACCTTATTTTGTTTCCAGAAATTGTTGTTAGTTATTTTAAAGTTTCGTGAAGTCGGAAACGGCCATTCTTTGTCGTGCACGATTTTGATTGGCTGAGTACGTCAAGTATCAAAGAAATTTTAGAAAATGGTCCAGTATTCGAATTATTTATGAAAAATGGAAGCATGTAATTTTTTTTACAGCGTTTGTAATGTTTCAGTGACGTCATAAATGTCCAACTATATTTAACAAATATTATTGGAAATAGTTTGAAGGAAAAATTGGACTGTGTAACAGGGGCCCAAGACCTAGGGAAAAAATTGTTTACATGCGCATCTGTAATACATTTATATGAAATTTTTGAGCTTTATTTCAAGTTCACGTGTTTTTTCGTGGCTACGGCAATTCTTTATAATATTGAAAATTTTGGATATGTGTGGATAACAAAAACGATGCTGCAGATGTAAGACAGCAATTCATCTACTTGTCAAGAAACCAGTTTGTGGCAGTCAATGATTTTGAATATAAAGACAAATATAGGTTAACTAATAAAGAGTTGGTAAATGTTTTGGGCGACACAACCACGTTCCTTGGAAACAAAACTAACAGATTTTACACTTTGTCGGCAGAACACACACTACAAATTGGATTACATTATATCTGAAACGGCGGATAGTACCACGAATAAACAAAACAAAAAGCTATCGCAATATACAAAGTCATGAAGGTATGCTTGTTAAAATCGTTATCTAGTCTTGTAGAAACTTTATGCAGTTACAGAATTAGTATGGATTTTCACATGCCTTGTATCTGCGTGTGTTACGGGACTCGTTGCTACAAGGGGCCGCGGTGGTGTATTGGTCAGACTACACGCCTCTCGCCTGGGCGAAACGGGTTTGATTCCCCAACGGGGTCGCTTCCGTATTGTCGCATGCGGGAATCTTGCCGGGCGATTCCGCTGGTCAGCGGGTTTACTCGGGGGTCTCCCGTTTCCTCGGCCCATGCATTCCGGCACCGCTCCGTACTCACCTCACTTCACCTTCATCGGCTCTCAAGACCGAGCCGCCCAAATCTCTTCGCTCCACTCGCTGCTACGAGTATAGAAATCAACAAGTTGTAGACTTGACAGCTTGTAGGAATTTTATCATAAGCCCCCTCACTGATTTTTTTTGGCGCCACGCAGTGTTTTTTTTGTATTCGCTTTGCCGAACCTTTTCAAGGGCCACCATAAAAAACATTTTTAGTGAGGGGATGAGTGAGTGAAGAGGTTTGGGCGGCTCTTAACATCTACGTCTTGAGAGTTTAAATGAGGGAAGTAAGTATAGAGCGTTGTCGTAATGTAAGGGCGGAGTAAACAGGATATCCCCGAGAAAACCCGCCGACCAGCAACATTGTGCGGCACGATCCCCACGTGCGAAAACCCTGGTACGACCCCGCCGGGAATCGAACCCGTTTCGCCCAGGTGGGAGGCGAGTAGTCTAACCACTCCACCACCGTGGTCCCATAAATTTTTAGTGGCCACAAGTTTAGGGATGACAAGAAAAAAATTGCCCTCGCCAAAAAAATAATTTGGTGGGGTGAATACCAACGAAACACTTCGTGGCCGCCGCAATTTATATTTTTTTCGGTGTCGGTGGGGGTAAGGTTTAATTCTACTCAGGATAGGAACAAAACGAGTTTACTTATGGGAGAGTTTGGCATAAGGAAAATTTCTGCCGCTAGGTGCGCAATGTTCCAAAGACGTCACTTTTAATTAAAATTTTAAGCTACGTGAATTATAAAAGAGAAACATTTTACTTATTTACGAAGTCATTTTATATTAGATTTATAATTATTTCAATTATTTTGTTTATTTTTTAACGCAGTAAACAGAGAAAATCGGATACATGTGCGACACTAGCTCTTACTTAGTGGCGAAAACATTTAGTTGCCAAACTAAAATCATCGAGCTGCCCAACCATGGTAGAATAAACGTTAGCGGTGAGAAGGGGGCTGGCGGACTTTCGACTCCAGATTATCCCGCCCGCGCCAGCGCGCGCGCGCGCGCATGCGCGAGTGTGTTTACTCCCGCCGCCGCTCGGAGCGCCAGTGTCGGAGGCGCTCCACCCTATTCAGCATCTGCCACCCCTTCGCGGCTTTCAGTACGCAACAAGTGTCCGGCCCGCGAACACGACTCCTCGCGTGCGTGTGTCGGGCGGGATATTACGCGCGTCGAATCGGCTTCCGCGAAAAAAAAAAAAAAACCATCTCGAGTAAACGAAACGGTTGAAAAAAAAATTAGTAAACATTGGCCTTCCCGTTTTGCTGACGTCTTCCTCTTACGGTCTTTCGGGCAAGGAATTTACTTTACTAATAGTAAATAAACGTCGAATTTCAAGGGGAGAGAACTACCTATTTCGAGATCGGTGAATGAAATCGTCATTAATATAAGGTATTATGTTAACTGTTCTTCACAAACGTTAAAATGTTTTGAATCTCATTAAAAACCTCTTACAAGTACTTCTGAAGTAAACTTAACTTTACTAGACTATTTTTGTTTCGCTGTAATATATCTATTTCACCCCCTAGGCCTATCCTTTTTCCGACACCATCCCTTTTTTCGACACCATCCCTTTTTCTTTAAGACATCACTAAATCTTATTTGGATTCCATGAAATTAATGTATCGCCAATTATTTGATTTTTTGTTTATCCACCGAAATGGAAACATTTCATTGTCACTTTGAGATTATTGGTTAGTGACTACATTTAACTCTTCATTTGCTGTTACATCAAAAAAAAATAATATGTACATTATTTTATAGAAGGTAATTAAGTTTTTTACTTCCGAAAAATGACCGAAAATTCACACTTAAGCTCTGAGATTCATTTAATATTCAGGTATAATTTTCAAAATATGAATTTTGAATAGCAGTAAAAAAGTGTTAAAACTGAATACATTTTTTTGTCGTGTCCAACTAGCAACTCAAAAGTTGAAAGGGAAGATGTACTCACCTTTACTCTATACCTTTAAAATGATCTCACGTGGACATTTGTCGTTCATGGTAATAACAATTTGAAGTTTCATTTTTCATTTATTGTTATTAACGAGACTGCTCTATTTCGATTGTAGGTGAAAGTTTCACATGGTATCCATTTTTTTAATACTTAACTATGTGTCAGTATGATATTAA
>NQII01012879.1:0-17671 GCA_002778355.1 Clitarchus hookeri
TTCTTAAAACGGACATTTCATTATATAGGCTATTCACGATAAAGTGAGTACTTTTGAAAGCCCTCTCATCTGAAAAAATAGTCAATAAACATATTTTATTTTGGCCTTAGACGCTTAATTCCGAGGGCGGTGGAATATACACACTGTTTGTTATACTTACATGGCAATATCTATTTAAAAAGGAGGTTAAAGTATAAAAAATACCTGAAAGGAAAAAGTAACTAGGGCCTCCAAAGTGCTCACTTTACCGTGACCAGTCTATAGTAAACAGAATGTTCCATTTATCTTGGCCACCCACAATAACTCCATACCGGTGCTCCAAATGAAAAAAATGTTTCATACAAAATTTGTATAACTGGAAGGAGAAAATAATACTGCAGAGGAGTCAGTCTTATAGCATTATTTATTTGTGAGATACGAGCACTAACATCAGTTTTTTAACTGGCACCGTGTATCTATTCGTCAGAAGTTCAATGAACCTCGTCAAGGCCTATTCAAAAATATATCACAATGTACCAGTCTAATAAACAGGTCGTTAAAAACCTCCAGAGACATTGATACTCATAAGGGTTCATGAAGAACCGTTATGTGCTGCCTTGCGGCACGATTGCGCTGCTTGGTGCAGTACAGTATGANACTCATAAGGGTTCATGAAGAACCGTTATGTGCTGCCTTGCGGCACGATTGCGCTGCTTGGTGCAGTACAGTATGACGTTGACGCTCTTCCATTGATGTAGAGCTGATGTAAACAGTGCAGGTACCCAGAGTTGGGTACTCCATTCCACAGAGNCGCTCTTCCATTGATGTAGAGCTGATGTAAACAGTGCAGGTACCCAGAGTTGGGTACTCCATTCCACAGAGGTTGCGCTTAGAGGAAACAAAGGAACACACATGACGTGACGATTACTCATCAGTCATCCGTGTGCAGTCGAATATAGTACACTGCAAGGTGAGAGTTGTCGTACGGAAATGTACTCCCAGAACAAGAAGATAGAAATGCTGCTCATATATGGAGAATGTAAGTTAGCAGATGAATGTGTTCGTATTATTTTACAGTGCAGTGTTGTAAGTTCATGTGAGTTGTACTGAAACACACACACACACACAGTTCTGTTATTACCTTCATCAATAGCTTGGTTTGCTCACTCATCGTTCATTCTGTTGAAGGTCGGCGTAATGCTAGTCAGGCGGAGCAACTCTACAGAGAGCGATACCCTGACAAGACCCCACCGTCCAGACGGATGTTTTCTCGTCTCGTTGTGAAGTCTTGTGAAACGGGCGATTTGAACCCACTGCAACGCAATCNGATGTTTTCTCGTCTCGTTGTGAAGTCTTGTGAAACGGGCGATTTGAACCCACTGCAACGCAATCGTCGTGGAACTCGCACAGTTGAAGCTGCTGAGGTTGCTGTTCTCGCTGCTGTAGCAGTTGATCCACACGTTAGCATATGCCAACTTGAAGCCGAAATTGGTATTCCACAAACCAGTGCACATCGCATTCTTAAGCGTCATACGTTCCATCCCTATCATGTACACTTACACAAATAATTGCACAGGAATTATTTCCAGAATCGTGCGAAGTTCTGCCAATGGGCACATCATCAACTTATTGCCAACCCGAACTTTTTTTTTCAGATGTTCTTTTTACCGATGAATTGTCGTTCTCNTCAACTTATTGCCAACCCGAACTTTTTTTTTCAGATGTTCTTTTTACCGATGAATTGTCGTTCTCAAACTCAGGCATAGTGAATACGAGAAACAAGCATTATTGGGCCATCAANCCTAGTGAATACGAGAAACAAGCATTATTGGGCCATCGAGAACCTACGATGGCTTCGACAGGTGGACCATCAGCGTTAATGGAGTGTTAACGTCTGGTGTGGGATGGTTGGCAATACTGTGAATGGTAACCGAAATGGCAGAGAGTATGCCACCATCATACCAACAATTTTTCCTGGTCTTCTGGAGGAGATACCTCAGAATGATAATATGGTACCACCGTGATGGATGCTCAGCACATAATGCCGTGTATGCACGTCGTGTTCTGGACCGAAAATATTATGGTAGGTGGATTGGTTGTGGAGGACCAATTCAGTGGCCTGCGCGGTCTCCTGACCTAACCCCCTGGACATTTATTTGGTGTTATCTCAAAGGAGGCGCTGTCTATCGATATATTCCAACAACTCCAGGGAACATTCACTGATGTATTGTGCCTGCTTGTATATCTCTTCAGCAGGCAACACTGGAGGAGTCATGCTGTCATTCATCCAGCGACTGAACTTGTATATCGCTGCCAATGGTCACCACACTGAACATCTAATGTGAATGTTCTACCCCTCGCAGTACCCATATGGATAGTACTACAAACGGGTAATAGAGATCCCACTTTCTGTGTCGTATTTAGTGTTCATGCTATGAAAGTGTACATTGTGCTACATGTTTAAATAGGTATTGACGAGATTCATTGAACTTTTGAACAGTAGATATATGGTGCCATTTAAAAACTTATGTTAGTACTCGTATCTCACTAATAAATAATGCTGTTAGGCTGACTCCCCGGCAGTATCATTTCCTCCTTCCAGTTATACAATTTTTGTGTGAAACACTTTTTATTTTGAGCCTTGGTACGGAGTTATTGTGGGTGATCANATTGAACTTTTGAACAGTAGATATATGGTGCCATTTAAAAACTGATGTTAGTACTCGTATCTCACTAATAAATAACGCTATTAGGCTAACTCCCCGGCAGTATCATTTTCTCCTTCCATTTATACAATTTTTGTGTGAAACACTTTTTATTTTGAGCCTTGGTACGGAGTTATTGTGGGTGATCAAGATAAATGGGGCATTCTATAGATTATTTACCTCAGCCTCATAAAAAATAGTTACGATTTTGTTCCCAGGGATAACTTCATGCAACATTTAAAATTAGAAAAACCAATACCTAAATCACATAACAGTATAAGCATCTACTATAACTGGCATTGCGGAAACTATATTAACACTAAATTTTTTTCCAGCCAGGGACAGCAACGTTAAGCTCAATTTTTATTAAAAATCTANTAAGCTCAATTCTTATTAAAAATCTCAATTCAGTCGCTCGAACATTAAAAAGCACGCCTACTTGTTTTGAGCACAATTTTTTTCCGTGCTACTTCTTAATTATTGTTTAGCTTTCACCCACTCCCTTCATAATAAAGGGAGCTTTATTGATGTACGGCTTGTAAATTTANCAGTATAAGCATCTACTATAACTGGCATTGCGGAAACTATATTAACACTAAATTTTTTTCCAGCCAGGGACAGCAGCGTTAAGCTCAATTTTTATTAAAAATCTAAATTCAATCGCTCGAACATTAAAAAGCACGCCTACTTGTTTTGAGCACAATTTTTTTCCGTGCTACATCTTAATTATTGTTTAGCTTTCACCCACTCCCTTCATAATATTGATGTACGGCTTGTAAATTTAACTAACGTAAGTATTTGATTTTCACGCGCTGTTAACTTCCCCGAAACTTAANGTACGGCTTGTAAATTTAACTAACGTAAGTATTTGATTTTCACGCGCTGTTAACTTCCCCGAAACTTAATTAACTGTTCGTGCTGGCGATAAAAGGAGGGGGAAGCGGGAATATAAAGAACACGCAATATTATGTTGTCTTACTTAAAAGTCGAGAATGCGTACATGAAAAGGTATAACTGCNCACGCAATATTATGTTGTCTTACTTAAAAGTCGAGAATGCGTACATGAAAAGGTATAACTGCTTCACGGTTCATTGAACACTTGTTAACCCAGTTTAAAAATATTATGCCCGTAAGTTGACAGCGACTTATTAAATGTATGAGATGTGATCAAAAAATATTGGGACTGGTGCAGTACTCTTGTAGCGAATAAACACTCAGCAAAGCTACTGGACGCAGGTTGACCTTGGACCCTGACACGCAAGAGCCGTAAGTTACAACGTCGTAGTTCCATTCGCGTGTAATGTCTGGTTGTCGCATTCACCATGGTAGAGAATGTTGAGGAGAGAATCTGCATGACAGTTTGCCGAAATTTTCGGCTCAGTTCAGTCTATTCTTACTGAAGAGTTGGGTATGAGACGCGTGTCAGCCAAGTTGGCGCAAAAACTGCTCTCGGCTGACCAAAATCAAAACCGGCCAGTGCCGAGAACGACGAAATTTTTTTTTGAAAACGGTTGTAACAGGTGACTAATTGATGGACTGCGTGGCTGGCTATGACCACGAAACCAAAGTTCAGTCTGCGGAGATCTCCGGGAGCCAAGAAAGCACGAGCGAGCCGAAGCAATGCGAAGACGGTCCTCCTGGCCAGACGATACAAGGAGTAGGGTGGAGTGGGGAGATTTGGGCTGCCCTTAACATCGGAGCCGACGAGGTTGAAACGAGGTGAGTGTGGAGCAGCGCCGGAATGAAGCGGAAACGGGAGATCCACGAGAAAACCCGCCGACCAGCGGCATCGTCCGGCACGATTCCCACGTGAAAAAATCCGGGAGCAGCCCCTCCGGGAATTGATCCATTTTCGCGTAGGTGGGCGACAGTATTCTGACCATTACACCACCGCGGCCCCTAACAATAAACAAGGACTACTATAGGCTGTTTACCGTTACTCTGGCACGTTTAAAATCAACATTCCAAAAATGTCACTGTCCCTGTCTGCTAATATTTAAACAGCCACACTGACCAGCACGCGCCTGGTAATGTTGGTATTGACGGATATATGTTGGTATGGGTGGATAGATGTTGGTATGGGTGGATATATGTTGGTATGGGTGGATAGATGTTGGTATGGCCGGTCACAAAACTCCCAATGTCCGGCAGCCACCATACTCCCCAGATCTCGAATTCCTGCAACTTTTTCCTATTTCCAAAAATTAGGTCCCACTTGAAAGAAATAAAATCTCAATACGTCGAGGAAATCCAACAGAGCGCGACGAGGCAGTTGAATGCATGCTTCCAGCAATGGAATCAAAGCTGGGTGAAGCGTGTGCCTTCAGAAAGAGACTACAGTGAAGGGAATAAAATGCTAAATCTGTAAGTAATACACTTTTTTTTCTACCAGCCCCAGTCCCGATACTTTTCGATCATGCCTCGTAATTCCTAACTAAATGTCTTATAAAATGGTAAGGCTTAAACTAATGACCATTAAAAATATTTTTTTACGTATAAGAGCGGTGTAACGGCTGCAAAATAGTAGCATGTTTATGTTTATACCACTTTAACGTTGTTACTTGAGGAACACGTGGATATTCGTGACCGTGTACCAACCTAACAAAGTTATTTGTTGCGCGTGCAGGACTGATATGCAACCGGCATAGGAAAAAAAAAACAACTGACACATTCATTTCACAAACATAACACAGTAATTAATACACACGCGAGAAAAACACCACTTGAATTCAATACACACTACAACTGCCGATAGCGATAAGCGCTTCCTTAAGCATAGTGTTAGTAACTAGAAGAGTTCAACTTTGTTACATTTTGCTGTGTGTCGGTGTTCGGCTAAACAGAAGCCCCGAATGTTCGGCTTGTTGTCAAGTGAGAAACTTTTTATAAAACAAGAAAGCGTTCCTACTGATTTCACTCCCCGGATTGTTTATTTCTGAAACATGGCAAGTTCGAAAGTTTTTTAATGTTTTAAAGTGACGTTACTAGCGATAACTAAAATAAAACGAAGTATTAAGAAGTTTAATGTGCACAGAAAAAAATTATTACGGAAGAAATCATTTTATCAAATTTCGGAATTTAATTCTTTGACAAAAGTGTATTAAGTAAATGAACATTGCAAGTTTTATATCAACTGTAGCAAGACCACTGTGCTTGTGTTGTGTATAGTCGATTTGCTGTTTCTTCACACTTTTTCAATCAAACCTTTGAAAAATCACCCCATGTATGACGTGTTTAGTTTTTCCTAAATATGTCGTGCACCACAAATTTTTTACACTTGAGTTAACATAAAAGTGCCTTAATTTTAGTTAAATTGAACTATTACTTATATTTTATATATAAATTGTAATATTTCGTTTATAACTAATACGAATAACAATAGGAAGACATTTAGTGTGTTGGCAATACAGAGTAATAAATAGTTATTAAGCAAAATATTATATCGAGTTCGCACGAATGCGGTGCGTTGTCCCTTTGGTGTAATTTTTTAGACTCGGTTAAGTTTTCTTTACATGGGGCGGAGAAATATCCTGGAAGTAAAACTTTGTCAAGGCTTCAGAAAAGTTGGAAGTCATCTTTGGTGTGTGCCATTCAAACTGTGCATTCGTAATGCTAATGTCAACTATACCCCAGACTCGCTCCTTTGTAACGAAGTAATGCCAACATTTTTCCTTCCTTCGCGGGACTCGAAAACTGATTTGCGGAATGACGGAGAAGGGAAGCTGGGGAGAAATGAAGGACTGCTGAGAGATGAAATGGAACAAAACGGACAAGATGACGGTCACCGGAGAAAAAAAATTGCTAAAGAATGTGGAGGACAAATACTTCCACACGTTCACAAAAGGTGGATGTTTGCTGTCTCCACGCGCAAGAAAAATATTGCTGGCGGACAGAAAAATAATAAACTTAAAAAAACCACTACTTCGTTTGATTGATACACACAATAGCGTCTGAAATGTAATCTTTCCTATCTCAGAAATATTTGTAGTTGTAAGAGCAGTTACTATGGCAATGGAAGAAAGAAATGTCGTGGCGACTATAAAATATTTTGTTAAAAGACCGCCAAATGTTTCGTGACGATAACCAAATTATTTTGTAATTATTACAGAAACTGTTCGTTGGTTATCACAAAGTAAATACTTTTTGTAAACACCAAGCGTGTTTGGCAGTGCGGTAGCTAACTCCCATTCCGGAGGTCGTGTGTTCAATCCCGGACTTGCTGCTCTAGAGGTTGTTTCCCTGCCACCTGTCCTGAGGGGCTGTTTATCCTGGCCAGATGATTTGGAGAGGGGGGGCGGGTTGTTTTTGCCAGCTAGCAGCTAAGCGGAATTGCTTTTATCGACTAACTGCTCCGAGAGGTTAATTTTTTGCCGGCTAGCTGCTCTGAGAAGTTTGTTTTTGCGGTCATCCCTCCATTCCTTTTGTAGTTTAAGGTGTTGTTTTTGCTAACCAACTTCCTTATGTGGTTTTTCTGCTAGTGAGAAGTGTATTTTGCCGGCCGGCTGCTCTGTGGGTTTGTATTTTCGCTGGCCAACTGCTCTAATGATTTGACTTTGTCAGACCAGTTGCTTTGTTTATTTTGCCAGTCTGCTACTCTGAGGGGCTGTTTTTTCAGGCCAGCTGTTCTGAGGAGTTGCTTTTCTCTGCCAGCTGCGGGGTTATTTATGCCGGTCACAGATACTCTGAGGGTGCAAGGGGTAGGGTGTCGTAGGTTATCTTCTTTCTGGAAGGAGAGAGAGAATATTTGTTAGTGGTTACAAAAATTATTTGGTGAATGCTTTCCAAGGCGAAATTTTGTTGCTGGTAAAATACAGATTGTTGTGCACTATACCACGTAGGCTATATTGACAATTACTACAGCCACTTAGTGCTCAGTAACATATTTGCTTATTGGAAAAATGTTTATTGACTGCCGCCAAATATTTAGTTGGCAGCAATAGCATTCATGCCGTCCATAGTAAAACACTTCTCTGCAAAACTACATCCGTTATATTCTGTGCATACGCACTGAGTACTGGAAGTTGGCATCTTCTGTCTGGCCAGGACGCCATATTTTTCCATGTTCGTCTCCTTTCATCATTTTAACGATTAATTCATGAGGGATATTCTTCAGAAATTAGAGATATATTACATAATGCATCAATTCCACCTAAGTAAATTATACACATAAATCATTCGAGAAAATATACTTTCCGTTAGGCGAAGTGTTCAGACATTGGCGCGTACGTCACATATTACATTTGCGGAACGTATATGCTCAATTCAACGCATTTATCACCGAGCTAGGCGCCACAGTGGTCACACTGTGAACTTTCTTTCGAAAGTACCCGGGTTCGACTACAGGTCCGGCCAGCGTAATTGTGGTGTTTAATGATTCTTACACCATACCTACTTACCACATCCCGCAACCCGCAAAACACTTTTGTGTGCCCCACTGAATAGTATTGCTGAATCACATCGTTACAGTTTTGCTGCGGCTAACGAACCCATTATTTGTTGCCCACCAACATACTGCATTTACTGGTAGTTTTGTGGTTGTCGTCAAGTACTGAAGCGACCAAAAAAAAATATATTTTTAGTTTTGCGAAACCTTTTGTGAAATCTGTATTGACAAATTAATTTAGTGTCCACCGACAAAATTGTTTGAACACTACAAAAATCTTTTTCTCAGTGTAGGTTATTTTTGCAAAGTATTCTCAATTTCCATCCCAGGTAAATGATAGTGCAGGTAGGCCTACTTTGTATAAATATTGCCAATTCCTAAATCATTTGTTTAGCATCCTGATTAGCTGGCCGCACCTCCGGCCTAACTTTAATTTATGATCCCAAAGTAGAAAACCACGTTGTTTATTGGCATGGAGGTCCCGTCGTGTTTATCATGTGCATAACTCTGTCACATAAAAATTAAATGAACCCCCCGCCCCCAATCCTCTCGAAAGAAAATCGTTGTATTNAAACCACGTTGTTTATTGGCATGGAGGTCCCGTCGTGTTTATCATGTGCATAACTCTGTCACATAAAAATTAAATTAACCCCCCCGCCCCCAATCCTCTCGAAAGAAAATCGTTGTATTTGTCGTGTTGATTTATTTGTAGTACATACACTGAAAAAAAAAGTACCAGCATCTAAGAATTTTTTGAACACTCGCCCTACAAATTTTTTTGTATTGATCAAAAAATTATTTCGTAATAATCACTACACTCTTTGGTCCTAATCCCAAAATAAATACAATTTTTTTGTAATTATTAAAATAATTTTTTACTTGGTACTAAACAACGTGAGGTTTGGTAGGATGAATTTCCACAAGTACAGTGTAGTCTATTTACTTCATGACTATCGAATAGCCAATTCACATTTTGCGAGAAACTCTTTCAGGTGGCGGGCGATGTTATCTGTGAGCCACCCCTCGGATATAAAAGCCAAGTAAAGCTATCAGTAGCTCCAACCCAGCAGGTAGGCTAGTTACGGGGAGATCTCCCAGGGCCAATGGTATTCGCGTNGGTTTGGTAGGATGAATTTCCACAAGTACAGTGTAGTCTATTTACTTCATGACTATCGAATAGCCAATTCACATTCTGCGAGAAACTGTTTCAGGCGGCGGGCGATGTTATCTGTGAGCCACCCCTCGGATATAAAAGCCAAGTAAAGCTATCAGTGGCTCCAACCTAGCAGGTAGGCTAGTTACGGGGAGATCTCCCAGGGCCAATGGTATTCGCGTTATTTACCTTTCGCCCTCTCCTTTTCTGCTTTGCATACAAACAGCGTCTGGGTCCCGCGAGGTCAGAGCAGCCCCTACTGCAATATACATATACTCTAATGCAGTGGAGAGGTATCCGGGGTTCGTTTGAGCTGTTCCAGTATCCAGTCTTCATTCAACGCGCATCCACAGCTTCAGCGGCACACACACCAAGTCCACCATAATGACGCGTCGTTAGTTCGTGCATGCTAACACAACACTTCGGAAATCTCACTGCGCAAAAAAATATTCTTCTCGCACATATCTAAATATGAATGCTCACTTTGTTGTTCACTATTATGTCTGAAGTGAATCAGGAAAAATATAGGCTGTTCGCTGTTAGTTGAGCACTTTTGAAATCAACATTTTAAAAATGTCGCTTCACCTACCTGAATATGTTTTAGCCGGCACAATATATGGCATGCTCCCAGAAAAGTTGGTAACGACGGAGGGAAAATAGTTCCACGTCTTAACGTTTCATTGTAAAGGTTAGGTAAACTGTTAATATTGACATGACTTCTTTTGCTTTTGTTTATTTAATGCTTGTAAGTGTAAGAATTAGCGAATTTGTCTAAATTTTACATTTCTAATAATTTTACAGTTTTACTTAACAGTCGCAGTGATCAGGCCCATGGAAATGTTAATTTTACAATTGGCGGAAGAATACACAATGTGCATACCAAGTACAACTTATGCAGGGCTTTCAAAATTTCTCAGTTTACTGTGGAAAGCATATAGTAAGCGTCTTGACGAGTAATTAATAAAGTAATTTAAAATTAGTGGTAACTTAAATCGATTTATTTTCCACATTTTTATTACAATAAAATTTGGGTTATAAGAAATACATTTTTTGAGATAACAATTCCACTTTACATAAAATAAATGCGTGATATGTAGAAATTTTTACTTAAAGAGGAGTGATACACAGAGTAAAAAAGGAGTGATGTAAACTGGATTTTCAAACGTGNATGTAGAAATTTTTACTTAAAGAGGAGTGATACACAGAGTAAAAAAGGAGTGATGTAAACTGGATTTTCAAACGTGTTCGCTAAATCAATAAGCAACAAAGTAATCAGTTGCATAGTAATGTCCGTCACGTTTGTGGTAANCGCTAAATCAATAAGCAACAAAGTAATCAGTTGCATAGTAATGTCCGTCACGTTTGTGGTAACTTTTCCAGTCATTTTCCTTTACTGGCGGCAAGAACTGCCTTTATCACTTCCAGTTATACCTTCGGTTAGGAATTAAGCACTCAATTTAGTTTCATGGCGTTTAGGCGAGCTTGAAACTGTAACTCCATTCTCCAGCTAACTTTCTGACGCCCCGAGAGTCATTAGGAAGCCTGAAGCGCTGACAAGTTCGCTGTATTCTGGCGATTACGGCGCGGCTAAACATTATTACAGAAAATATACTTTCCGTTAGGCGAAGTGTTCAGACATTGGCGCGTACGTCACA
The DNA here is from genome assembly GCA_002778355.1 of Clitarchus hookeri. NCBI lineage: Eukaryota > Metazoa > Arthropoda > Insecta > Phasmatodea > Phasmatidae > Clitarchus > Clitarchus hookeri. The sequence goes on from NQII01012879.1 coordinate 10,877, forward strand.
TATTACATTTGCGGAACGTATACGCTCAATTCAACGCATTTATCACCGAGCTAGGCACCACAGTGGTCACACTGTGAACTTTCTTTCGAAAGTACGGTTCGACTACAGGTCCGGCCAGCGTAATTGTGGTGTTTAATGATTCTTACACCATACCTACTTACCACATCCCGCAACCCGCAAAACACTTTTGTGTGCCCCACTGTGCTGAATCACATCGTTACAGTTTTGCTGCGGCTAACGAACCCATTATTTGTTGCCCACCAACATACTGCATTTACTGGTAGTTTTGTGGTTGCCGTTAAGGAGGGGAAAGGGGGGTACAACACGACGAAGAGGGAGGACAGAGAAGAGAGAGAAGTACTGAAGCGACCAAAAAAAAATATATTTAGTTTTGCGANCCATTTTTAGTTTTGCGAAACATTTTGTGAAATCTGTATTGACAAATTAATTTAGTGTCCACCGACAAAATTGTTTGAACANGTTTTTTCAGGCCAGCTGTTCTGAGGAGTTGCTTTTCTCTGCCAGCTGCGGGGTTATTTATGCCGGTCACAGATACTCTGAGGGTGCAAGGGGTAGGGTGTCGTAGGTTATCTTCTTTCTGGAAGGAGAGAGAGAATATTTGTTAGTGGTTACAAAAATTATTTGGTGAATGCTTTCCAAGGCGAAATTTTGTTGCTGGTAAAATACAGATTGTGGTGCACTATACCACGTAGGCTATATACTGTTAATGATGTCGGTGAATCACGAGTCATTGTATAAACGAAATTGGAAAAATGTTTATTGACTGCCGCCAAATATTTAGTTGGCAGCAATAGCTAAGTACGGCAGGTATCATTTTGTGAAGAGACGTTTTGATGTAGGCAATTATTCTGTGCATACGCACTGAGTACTGGAAGTTGGCATCTTCTGTCTGGCCAGGACGCCATATTTTTCCATGTTCGTCTCCTTTCATCATTTTAACGATTAATTCATGAGGGATATTCTTCAGAAATTAGAGATATATTACATAATGCATCAATTCCACCTAAGTAAATTATACACATAAATCATTCGGGAAAATATACTTTCCGTGAGGCAAACTGTTCAGACATTGGCGCGTACGTCACATATTACATTTGCGGAACGTATATGCTCAATTCAATGCATTTATCACTGANTTACATTTGCGGAACGTATATGCTCAATTCAATGCATTTATCACTGAGCTAGGTGCCACAGTGGTCACACTGTGAACTTTCTTTCGAAAGTACCCGGGTTCGACTACAGGTCCGGCCAGCGTAATTGTGGTGTTTAATGATTCTTACACCATACCTACTTACCACATCCCGCAACCCGCAAAACACTTTTGTGTGCCCCACTGAATAGTATTGCTGAATCACATCGTTACAGTTTTGCTGCGGCTAACGAACCCATTATTTGTTGCCCACCAACATACTGAATTTACTGGTGACCTCAAAAGTAGTTTTGTGGTTGGCGTAAATACTGAAACGACCAAAAAAAATATATTTTTAGTTTTGCGAAACCTTTTGTGAAATCTGTATTGACAAATTAGTTTAGTGTCCACCGACAAAATTGTTTGAACACTACAAAAATCTTTTTCTCAGTGTAGGTTATTTTTGCAAAGTATTCTCAATTTCCATCCCAGGTAAATGGTAGTGCAGGTAGGCCTACTTTGTATAAATATTGCCAATTCCTAAATCATTTGTTTAGCATCCTGATTAGCTGGCCGCACCTCCGGCCTAACTTTAATTTATGATCCCAAAGTAGAAAACCACGTTGTTTATTGGCATGGAGGTCCCGTCGTGTTTATCATGTGCATAACTCTGTCACATAAAAATTAAATGAACCCCCCGCCCCCAATCCTCTCGAAAGAAAATCGTTGTATTTGTCGTGTTGATTTATTTGTAGTACATACACTGAAAAAAAAAGTACCAGCATCTAAGAATTTTTTGAACACTCGCCCTACAAATTTTTTTGTATTGATCAAAAAATTATTTCGTAATGATCACTACACTCTTTGATCCTAATCCCAAAATAAATACAATTTTTTTGTAATTATTAAAATAATTTTTTACTTGGTACTAAACAACGTGAGGTTTGGTAGGATGAATTTCCACAAGTACAGTGTAGTCTATTTACTTCATGACTATCGAATAGCCAATTCACATTCTGCGAGAAACTGTTTCAGGCGGCGGGCGATGTTATCTGTGAGCCACCCCTCGGATATAAAAGCCAAGTAAAGCTATCAGTGGCTCCAACCTAGCAGGTAGGCTAGTTACGGGGAGATCTCCCAGGGCCAATGGTATTCGCGTTATTTACCTTTCGCCCTCTCCTTTTCTGCTTTGCATACAAACAGCGTCTGGGTCCCGCGAGGTCAGAGCAGCCCCTACTGCAATATACATATACTCTAATGCAGTGGAGAGGTATCCGGGGTTCGTTTGAGCTGTTCCAGTATCCAGTCTTCATTCAACGTGCATCCACAGCTTCAGCGGCACACACACCAAGTCCACCATAATGACGCGTCGTTAGTTCGTGCATGCTAACACAACACTTCGGAAATCTCACTGCGCAAAAAAATATTCTTCTCGCACATATCTAAATATGAACGCTCACTTTGTTGTTCACTATTATGTCTGAAGTGAATCAGGAAAAATATAGGCTGTTCGCTGTTAATTGAGCACTTTTGAAATCAACATTTTAAAAATGTCGCTTCACCTACCTGAATATGTTTTAGCCGGCACAATATATGGCATGCTCCCAGAAAAGTTGGTAACGACGGAGGGAAAATAGTTCCACGTCTTAACGTTTCATTGTAAAGGTTAGGTAAACTGTTAATATTGACATGACTTCTTTTGCTTTTGTTTATTTAATGCTTGTAAGTGTAAGAATTAGCGAATTTGTCTAAATTTTACATTTCTAATAATTTTACAGTTTTACTTAACAGTCGCAGTGATCAGGCCCATGGAAATGTTAATTTTACAATTGGCGGAAGAATACACAATGTGCATACCAAGTACAACTTATGCAGGGCTTTCAAAATTGCTCAGTTTACTGTGGAAAGCATATAGTAAGCGTCTTGACGAGTAATTAATAAAGTAATTTAAAATTAGTGGTAACTTAAATCGATTTATTTTCCACATTTTTATTACAATAAAATTTGGGTTATAAGAAATACATTTTTTGAGATAACAATTCCACTTTACATAAAATAAATGCATGATTAATGTAGAAATTTTTACTTAAAGAGGAGTGATACACAGAGTAAAAAAGGAGTGATGTAAACTGGATTTTCAAACGTGTTCGCTAAATCAATAAGCAACAAAGTAATCAGTTGCATAGTAATGTCCGTCACGTTTGTGGTAACTTTTCCAGTCATTTTCCTTTACTGGCGGCAAGAACTGCCTTTATCACTTCCAGTTATACCTTCGGTTAGGAATTAAGCACTCAATTTAGTTTCATGGCGTTTAGGCGAGCTTGAAACTGTAACTCCATTCTCCAGCTAACTTTCTGACGCCCCGAGAGTCATTAGGAAGCCTGAAGCGCTGACAAGTTCGCTGTATTCTGGCGATTACGGCGCGGCTAAACATTATTACGTGGCTTGTTTGTGGCAGTTAGGCGTCTGGAGGGCAAATTAAACGGTTCGCGCGACCACACTTAGCAGAAAATGGAGTCGTCAAATGTGACACAAACAGCCGAGATGCACTTACTCGACCGTACTTCACAGAACTTTACCGAAGATTACGAGTCGCCTAATTAGGCTCTTTACTATAAATACTGAAAACTTTGCTAGTTTATCTAACGGTAGGTACGGTCAAAGATTACNCGCCTAATTAGGCTCTTTACTATAAATACTGAAAACTTTGCTAGTTTATCTAACGGTAGGTACGGTCAAAGATTACAATTCTCTACACACTGTTGATGAATTATTTTGATGTTCTGTATTGGCGTGTGAAATTGAAATATTTCTGTTTCCGACGAGATATTTAACTTCTGTGCACTTGCCTAATCTAATCCCATGGTATCGCTTTCCAAAAAAACTGCTAATTTTTTAATTTTAAGCATATTTATCTGTTTTGTTTAATCTGGACTGAAACGGTATGAACTCTAACCATTAAAATGTTATTTGTTTGTGATGGCATGTAGCCTACATTTTGGAGACAGAACACTGAAATGAAGCACGACATTTTACTAATGGCGTATTCCAATGACTGCACTGAGTTGCACTCAGTGCACACTGGCCGAGTGCCGCGTGTTCCAATTAGACTGCACTCGCGCTGAGTGCAGTCGATTTCCGTGCTCCAATTGCTAGTTGCACTGAAAGAGTGCGCACTGAGTGCAATTTGTCCCGCACGGTCTCTGGGGTCGGTGCGGCTACTTCAGGGCAATATGGCGGCACTATGTGATCATGTAAACAACAAGAAAACAATCTCTACACTGGAAAGCTTGCAAATATCTTACAGTTCGGCAGCAGGATAATACTGAATAGTTATTATGGAACAAATGCGTGACTGGTATATTGACGATATCGTTTCACATGACAACAACGAAGAGGTTAATTTCACCCAGTGGTTCATGCATATATTTACCAGTTGGTTAAAAAATAAGAAAAGTGCCGAAAAAATTTCTCCGCAATTTCGNGAATTATACCCTTTCATCAGCATCTAGGGTCGTGCGTTTGAAATATTTACTGTTAAATACCACGTTTTGTCACAAATGTTTTCCAAATTTATCAGGGCATGTTCCAGTTGTTAGTGCGTAAACAATATCCATTCGTTTCGGGCAATCACGTGATTCTCGCACTTTTCTAGTTTTCGGGGCGCACCGGGTGCGAANGTGCGTTTGAAATATTTTCTGTTAAATACCACGTTTTGTCACAAATGTTTTCCAAATTTATCAGGGCATGTTCCAGTTGTTAGTGCATAAACAATATCCATTCGTTTCGGGCAATCACGCGATTCTCGCACTTTTCTAGTTTTCGGGGCGCACCGGGTGCGAACCCAGTGCAGTCAATCAGAAAACGCCATCAGAGGATTAATAGTTTTTCTGTGAAAACCAAACATACACACACCACACAGCACAGCTAAATTCTGATTTGTTACGAAAATGCTGCTCTTAGCGGCAGCGGTGCCGTACTTGAAGGATAAATATGGGGCAGAAAATGAATATTAGCAGCGTAATAACTCGGGTTGCAAAACTTAACGGCCAAAAATAACTCTTACAGCTATGTGACCTGAACTAACAGTTAACACACTGTTCACACAAATAAGAAGTGCACTGAAGTGTTGGAAAACTTCCCCTAACCGAGTTTTAACCCATTATGATCTGGCGTGTTCATAAATCTGCACAATGAACAAGAAGGTTATGTTCGGCCGGTAGTACACTGTGAGGTTAACTGTCCAATAATCTTCCTTGTGGATAAATTATTTGATAACGTTCCTATTTCTGTAGGTTATGACTGGTTCATATCACTATCACCGAANGGCCAAAAATAACTCTTACAGCTATGTGACCTGAACTAACAGTTAACACACTGTTCACACAAATAAGAAGTGCACTGAAGTGTTGGAAAACTTCCCCTAACCGAGTTTTAACCNACTTGAAGGATAAATATGGGGCAGAAAATGAATATTAGCAGCGTAATAACTCGGGTTGCAAAACTTAACGGCCAAAAATAACTCTTACAGCTATGTGACCTGAACTAACAGTTAACACACTGTTCACACAAATAAGAAGTGCACTGAAGTGTTGGAAAACTTCCCCTAACCGAGTTTTAACACATTATGATCTGGCGTGTTCATAAATCTGCACAATGAACAAGAAGGTTATGTTCGGCCGGTAGTACACTGTGAGGTTAACTGTCCAATAATCTTCCTTGTGGATAAATGATTTGATAACGTTCCTATTTCTGTAGGTTATGACTGGTTCATATCACTATCACCGAAGTGTTTCGGATGTAGAGTTTGGCTGTGATAACGAAACAAGTTGTGCGTCAATTTATGCACAGCACTCATCAAAAAAGTTCTTGCTTACGGCACCTAGCACCATAAACCAATATTGGTCTGGAAGGTTTAATGCCACCGAATGTATAATCCATTCATGGTTACTTCAAACATNCATAAACCAATATTGGTCTGGAAGGTTTAATGCCACCGAATGTATAATCCATTCATGGTTACTTCAAACATTTCTAAAGCCCTGCTAAAGTTCTACGTGTATTTCCAGGATATTCCTCCGCCTCATGAAAACAAAGCTTAGAAAATTACACGAGACGGCCAACGCACCGCATTTGTGCGCACTCAGTGTAATATAGTATTTTGCATGAGAACTATTTCTTACACAGCTAGTTTCTCCCTGTCTTTATTCATATTAGTTACAAATGAGATATAATAATTTATAGTAGTACACGGGCTGTTATTTCAGAGGGTTGATTCAAAAAGTGTGAAGAAACCGCGAACAGACTATAGAAAAGTCAATTAACGCTTGATATGATAAAAGTAGGCGTTTGTTGGAGAACCAAATGTCAACATACTCTGAAGTAAATGTTTGATAACGTAATTTCGAGGACGCTGCTGGCTATTTGTGAATCGAGGTTTAAGACATGCGGCATTGACCGGAAACCAGTGACCACACGCACGCCATATCCTGGTCCAGCGACGGCAAGGACAACGGCGAGTGATTATTCAGTGCGTTGAAATGCCACTGGAAGTAGGCAGTGGTGGATAACGGAAGTGCTGTTTAACTTGCAGGTGGATTAGCCCTACCCCCGCCTTCCACATCGTTTGGTTTGGGGGGGGG
>NQII01012880.1:7564-29957 GCA_002778355.1 Clitarchus hookeri
TTCGCATTTGGGGAACGTGACGAACGATGCCGTTGGCTGGTGAAGTTTTTTCTCAGTGCACTGCCGTCTCCATCTGCCCTCGCGTTCCGTCGCTGCTCCATCCTAGTCTAATTCCACGTCATAACCACATGGGCTAGGTGGAACAGCCGCACACGCCGGCAAAATGACGTCACCAGCCAGCAACGTGTTGGAACGCCAGTTAGCGCCTTGTAACCGACTCGCCAGCCGCCAGCCCAGCCAGCAGAACGTTTCCCTGTGGCCAGTCAAGACTCAACTTCGTGCAGCCAATCAGCAAATGCGGGCGCCCGCTTCGAAGAAAACACAATGCCGTTTCGCTTCTGTATACATACATACTCTGTGTCACTATTGAGAGATGACGGGTAACTAGGTGTCTCAACTGGAACGGACAATGCCGCTGGTCAGCGGGTTTTTCTCGGGGATCTCCCGTTTCCCCCGTCCTTGCATTCCGGTGCTGCTCCATACTCACCTCTACCGATCCTCATCGGCTCTCAAGACCTCGCTGTTAAGAGCCGCCCAAATTTTTCAACTCAACTCAACTGGAAGTCTCTGAGCCAAGAGTGTTCTACTCCCGCTCCAAGATGCAAGCTACCTTTGAGTTAATTATTATAGAATAGACACGTATGCAGAAGCAAACTGGTACTGCGATACCTTTGGTACAGAACACCAAAGAATACAGAAGTGAAGTGGTGACATGTACTGCAAACTCTAGCCACGCACGCCACCATAATGGATTCACTGGCCAGCAATATGGCGGAACGTCGTTCACCCACCAGGTCCTGGAGAATAACTTACCAGACGACAGCCCAGTCTGTAGGGAATATTGCATAATGTGCAATAACACTGTTAAAAAAATTTTCCTTCAATTTAAGGAAAAGTGCTGGTAAATATTTATTTAGAAATGTCGGGGAAACTCTCAGTAAAATTATGGACACATTTATTTTCAAAAACAGACCTACCGTAAATTTCACAGAACTTTCCGTAAATTCGCGGAATCTCTCCGGTTTTTGTACTTATAGTTTTCAGAAAAGATATAGTAAACAAATATTTAATAATAAAAATGATACTTTTAAAAAAAATTACACGGGTGTCAAAAAGTAAGAAGCCTATGAGCCTAACACTACAGTCACGTAAGCAACTTAAAGTTAGTGTATTTTAAGTGCTGCCAAATGTTTCAGACGCATGTTACTGTATTTTTTATGTTTGAAAGAATAGGTCTAAGTGGCATGGATATCCCAACTGCAGCAGAAACGACAATTCTCTACTTATAGTGGCGAAGAAATGTTTGCGTGGACTCGGCATTGTTCGTCCCCGAAGCCCGAGGCTATATGAAGTTCGGAGACGTTCCTTATTTTGTATTTACGGAGTAAGCTCCGTTTTTCGTCACTACGGATTCCGTTTCCATATATCTACTGGACATTTCCGTAAAAAAATTCCGCAAGTATACGGAAATTTTTAACAGGGAATAAATTTGACTTAAGGCTTATTTCCACAACTTCGTGCTGTCACAGAGAGATAGAGCAAGCTAATATGAAAGGAGTGCAGTGGAGGTCTCGAGAGCCGACGAGGGTGAAGTGAGGTGAGCATGGAGCAGCGCCGGAATGAAAGGGCAGAAGAAACGAGAGATCCCGTGAAAACCCACCGACCAGCGGCATTGCCCGGCGTGAAATCTGGGAGCGTCCCCACCGGGAATCGAACCCGGTTAGTCTAGGTGGGAATTGAGTAGTCTAACCACTACACCACCGCGGCTCCAATTGTAATTGGCAATGTCACTCAGGTTAGGATTGGGAAAATTTCCGCCTTACGGTGCGCTGGTGTTACCAAGAGGTCGCTTTTAAGCTAGCCGTAAATGGAAACAGTTATATTTATCTGTGTCTAAAAGTTTGTGTTTGGCTGAAAGAGTGATATATACTTACCTCAGACAAAATTTTAAGTATTCATTTTACTTAGTAACTATTATTCACACACCCTCAATATTTTTCACAAATCCAAGCATTAAACATAGAACTGTGTTTGGTTTTGAGTGTTCACAAGCTAGCTTAATTCAATAGAAAATCTCACGAATTTAAGTGCGATAGGAATATAACTGTCATGAAAAGAATTTTTGGAGATTTCTGCTTTCTCTAATGGGAACTGTGCTGGAAAGCCCTAAAAATTATATATTCTACCATTTTAACTTTATTTCCGGTTCAGATGTTACATTTAAATTAATTAATTGTGTGAGCAAACGTTTTGCTAAACCCAGTTTTACGACAGAATATTAAACATCGTATGGGTATATTTCGTTATATTTCCACTCTAGTGCTAAGAATATGATTTATTCTTTGCCTATTTTCTAACACAAAACAAATCTAAAGGTTTCCACATACAGAACGGAAAAATCCGGTACACATGTGACACCAGTGCAACCTGGCGGCGAAAATTTCAAGTTTCCGAACTAAGAGCATTGAGCTTCCCAACCTGAGTAGAATGAACCTTACTATAGTAGATACTGAATTCACTGGTATCTCTCGGTACAGGCTGTTCACATATAATTCAGCACTTTTAGAACCAACCTTTGAAAAATGTCGCTGCCCCTACTTCCGTGTATTTTAACTGGCGCAATGACTGGCAAGCGCCCAGTAAAGTTGGTAACGACGAGGGAAAGTAGTTCCATGTCTTAAAGTTGAATTAAAAGTGTCATGTAAAAATGTTCTCAACACTTAAATGGTTTACTTGGCTTTCTGTTGTTTAAATGCGCATGTGTAAGAATCAGTCTTTTAACCTTTCTAATAATTTCGCATTTTCTCTTGACCGACGCATGAGTAAAGTGATAAAACCCATGACGATGTTAATTCTACGTATTATGGAAGGATGCACACCGTGCATTCAAATATGTCTTAAACAGGGCTTGCAAAGCTGCTTATTTTACTGTGAACTGCGTAAAAATAAGTTTCAGTATATTATATGAACGTTTTTAACGATTAATTTAACGTCACCTCTTTATGCCTCAAGGATAATCGAGGGACCTAAGCTAACGTTAAAAAACTACAGGCACACAAAACATGGTTCAAGTAGGATTCTGACACACAACGTCGTCATTCGAAGATACGGTGCGAGATGGCGCACTATTCTCACACTAGACTCGTATTCAGGAGGATCCGGGTTAGATTCCCGTCCCGGCCATCACGATCTCGGTCTTCCGTGGTTTTCCAGAATCACTCCAGGAGAACGCTGGGATGATTCCTGGCCACGACAATTTGCTTGCTTATTCCTGACGTTACGCCTTAAATAAATGGCCCAAAGTCGTCATAGAGACTTTGTCAACGGACGTCACTTAATATTGTAGAACGAAAGCTGAATGTGACTGACGGGTACACTTTAAACTCCGAAATCATTACAGAGAAACGTATATCCATGTTTTCCCCTGTGTATATAATTAGTTATTTTTGTAACAGTAACAGAAGTGACAACGTTAACAGCAGTTAATAAGGCGGATTTCCAAATAACTACTAGACTGTGCCTGGTACACCAATGGGGCTCATGCTTTAATAAATGACTGTAGACTAAAGAAACAGGTTCTGAAGAAACATAATCAAATCTGTTATAAAAAGTAGTATCTTGCAGTTTTAAAATATACGCCACTACTTTGTTGTAAGCTTGATTTAACTAGCCCATGTACAGCCATTTATGACGGTAAATTGTGTCACCTAACACACTGTAAAAACAGTAGAATACACACAAAACCTACTGCAGGGAGACACGCCAACCGCCTTCAAGCAGCGTAAGAAAGAGAAAAGGAAAATTTTATTTGGAGCGTAGATCTACAAGATTGTGATAAATACATTTACGACTCCAGAACTAAGGCTTGCTCCTTTTTGATTGAGTTTATGAAAAGTTATGATTATTTGAGGGATTTCAGCTTTCACAGCGGTATTATTTTGTTCTTATGTAGTGATACTAAATAAATCGCGTACACTGGAAAGATTTAATACGAATAAAATAAAGGATAGAATATAGACGAAACAGCAAAATAGGGTCTCGCATTAGTGTCGAGCGGGAAACAAGTTTTACTAAAATGTTAAATATTAATTATTTTTTTCCAGAAATATCGGTTAGTTCAAGGTAAATTCTATGTGGTGAAGCAAGCGTGAGCATGAAAGTTTCAAAAATTATTTCAGCTAAAAATATATAATTATACGCGATTTGCAGTTTGCTGCTTCTTTAGTGGATATGAAATGCGGGTTTAAGAAAACAGGGATCAGGAAGTATGTAGATACGTACGTGAATTTGCCTTCTGGCGACCACGGAAATGACGTTAGGCCTTTACCTGGAACTGAAACTTTAGACGCCGTCATACTATCATTTACCACTCCCTTTTTGAATTTGTTCTTGGCATTAACCTCAGACCTTTAACTAAAGCTATCGATAAAATGCAACGAGTGCCTGAAAATCCCCAAGAGAAAAAAATGTATAGTGAAAAAATTTACTGTTATTTAAACATTTCATTTTATAACGGTGCTGTTTGTAAACAAAATTTTAAAGATTATTCTATTTTTCAACCAACTTTTTAAAACGAGATTCTTATGAAGTCTCTAAAAATAATATAATTTCTCGCCCTTTCATTCAAGTTTACATCAATAATCTCGAAATTCATTTAGAACCGTGTAAGTATTTATGTCTAGTTAAATTTTGATTTTTGAATGAAATACGCGAAGATAAAAATTGAGGTATTTGGTTTCAAACCTCAAAATTAAAATCACAAAAAATTACTACGAGCACAATAGCATTATCTAACCAAAATACGTAATTAAAAGAAAAGTATTTCATAGTTATGAAAAGTTTGCGGAAATAGATCACGGGCTTGGTTTCCATCCCAACACATATTTAAATATTTTCTGATATGTCCATTCTTACACAGCGTTTTTTCTTTCTTCCAATACCTCATCCAGGAAACAGAATAAGTAGTAACTTCAGTCATTTTTCCTCATTAGCTGATCGATCTTCTCTTGTAATTTTGTCACTGTGCCTCAAGGTTCTTGCTAAATGTTTGCATGATCAGATACCATATTGACCGCTCGTGCAATACTGTTTGGCTTTGCCATAATGCTAGGAGAAAAAGTAATATTTTTGCCAATTCGTATATATGCCTGCGCTTGCAAAAANCCGCGAACAGACTGTAATTAATGTGTTAATATTGCAGTATTAACAATGCAACTATCTCAAGAGTAATATTTTATCCACTGTAAAACAGACCTTCAAAAGAGGGACTAAACCCCTTAGCTCCTCCCTTGGATCCTCCACTGTAGGTATACGAATTGCGGCCCTGCCAACAGGGANAGAGGGACTAAACCCCTTAGCTCCTCCCTTGGATCCTCCACTGTAGGTATACGAATTGCGGCCCTGCCAACAGGGAACTTTACGTAGTACGCATTAGCCAATCAGACACAAAGACCCGTTCCCAGAGCCTCGCGCAGCCAAACAGACAATGAGTACGCCCACATCAAAGGAATCGCTATGCCATTTCACCTCTACGTACTTGTATATTCTGTTGTCAGCAGTGGCGTGTGGTGAAGTGTTGCGAGGTAAGCTGGTGCTTGCCCAGTGCTGTACACACTCGGCGCACGCAGCAGGAACCAGAAACCAGGGTGGAGCCGGGAGAAACGGTACTGCTGCCACTCACGAGAGAGCGGCAAGGCACCCACTACACACTTGCTGTGACTTCAAATGCACTACTAATTTTAAGTGGCCGATGTGTAAACAGAGCAAAACACAGCTTACCTTGAAACAGCTCACCACACGCCGCTGGTTGTCAGAGCCTTATAAGAAACTGCTTTACATGTGGAAAACGCCCTTTATTTTTTGCCGGGGCTGTTACCTGCGTTTATGNCAGAGCCTTATAAGAAACTGCTTTACATGTGGAAAACGCCCTTTATTTTTTGCCGGGGCTGTTACCTGCGTTTATAAACAGCAACTGCCAATAATATCTACCAGAACCAAATATTTACATTGGATGCTAAGTGTACTCAATGTTAAGAGTTATGCCGAAACTAGTATAACTTCCATATATTATACGATGCGTTATTTGCAGGAGGCCGCGGTGATGTAGTGGTCAGACTACTCGCTTCCCACCAAGACGAACTGAATTCGATTCACGGCAGGGTCGCTTCCGGATTTACACACGTGGGAATCGTGCCGGCCGATGACGCTGGTTGGTGGGCTATTCTCGGGGATCTCCCGCTACTCCCGCCCTTGCGTTCCGCCACTGCTTCATATTCACCTCCTTTCACTCTTATCGGCTCTGAAGCCTCGCTGTCAAGAGCCGCCAAACCTCCCTCATCACTCCAATTATTAGTAATGTCAAAAATGATAAATGTTACCTTTGACTGAGCCAACTACATCGGATCAGTTTTATTTCTTGGCACATAAAATTGTTTACGTATTAATCAGAGGGGTTTAAAATGACCCAGAATAGGAATTTGAATCTTGGGTCACAAAATCGAAACGCCGATGGTTTGCCTTCCGAGTTCTTTCGCTGCTCCTCCATGCACCAAACTGAAATCCTGAAACTGGCAAGTGACAGCGTTTCATAACGTAAGTGGAAGAAATGAAGTTATTTTTAAAAAATCTAACAGTTGCGTAGACAGGTGCAAGAACTACGGAAACCCACGCTCGATATAATGCACCTTGATAATTCTCAGGGATAATTTCGTAAAACACGCTCTTCTGTACATTCTGCCGCAGTTTTATAACATACATCCTTTAAAACATCAATATTGGTTATTAGGAAGTCGATGTTTTGTGGAGTTCGTCTATTGCGTCACAACAGTTTGCATGAAAGGCGAAATTTATGTTATACAACGGACGCTTTGAAACAATATTTAGGGTAAGAGACGTTTTGGAAACGTGCCATGAGGAAAAGAGGCACTTAGGACCAGTAACCACTGGGCAGTTGTAACTTTAAAATACAAAGTTTAAGGACAAGAAATATTATGAAACCGGGAGGCTGAGGAGAAACAGACTGAAATATTATGAAACCGGGAGGCTGAGGAGAAACAGACTGAAATATTATGAAACCGGGAGGCTGAGGAGAAACAGACTGAAATATTATGAAACCGGGAGGCTGAGGAGAAACAGACTGAAATATTATGAAACCGGGAGGCTGAGGAGAAACAGACTGAAATATTATGAAACCGGGAGGCTGAGGAGAAACAGACTGAAATATTATGAAACCGGGAGGCTGAGGAGAAACAGACTGAAATATTATGAAACCGGGAGGCTGAGGAGAAACAGACTGAAATATTATGAAACCGGGAGGCTGAGGAGAAACAGACTAAATACAACGAAGTTCCATTTCTGGACAAAGCCACAAACACTTAAATCGCCAAATTACGTAAGGCCTCACGAGAAGAGAGACTAAGGAACTGCAGGCAAGCGTAATTCTTAATTTTAAAAAGGGAAAACGTCGTTTCCGAAGCAAGATGATGCACAATCCCACGAAAAAAAAGCAATTAAATAAGAGGGCAAGATACGTTTTAGAAATATGCTTTATTTTTGCGGTAGAATTTACGCAACTTGTAGTACGTTATAAAACACAATTTCTCAGAAGCCTGCAAAAATATACATGATTTGTTTTATACTGTGTATTATATTTATAAATTTTACTTTTTAATTAATTATAAGTTAATTTCAGTTAACTTTTTATGTTCAATATCATTACATATTAACTGTCCAGTTTTTCACAAAGATTTTAAATCTCCTGAGGAAAAAATAAGCGCGTATTTTTCAATGTGCAACTATTTTCCGCATCTTTGCCAGACTTCGTTACCTTGCGGGAGTCTTCTGCGCTAACGACTTCAATTGTAGCGTTTTCCTTATGAGCGTTATTCTCTTCGTGCCTTTGGATGAGACATGAGTTTTCGGGAGCCACCCCTAAGGTTTTCTTCCACCCGCCGAAAGAGAAATAGTTAGTAACTCAAATACTTATCCCCCACACAGCATCCTAGTGGTGCCAGCCGAGGTCCTTTCAAGAAACTATTTCTCCTTCCTTTCTCCCTGGGGTATTCTGGGAGACAAGTGAAGTAATTGGGCGGCCTATTGTACGTATGCCCGCGACAAGGGGCCCATTAGTCCTCTTGAAGCTGTATAGTTGGGATCCCTGGACAATATACCTTCCTCTTTTCACCTACCTGCCCCAAAGCCACGCCCCCCTTCAAGGAAATAAGATTTCTCTTCGCCTCACTGACGCCTTCTCGCCACTTTTCCCGCCCCAAGAACAGGTACTGTGCAGAGACGAATATCGCCCCCCTTAAAGCTTGTATGTTCATGATAATGATACAGAATTGTATCCGATACGAAGTATCTGGGAATTTCGGTATCAGATACGGGAATTCCCGAGTACCTCGCTACTTCGCCAGGCTCTCATGTAGCCTTGTCCGTGCATATTGGCAGGTGCACGTTATCAGGTACGCGTGTTACCAAGTACGTGTTTGGGTTGGCGTACTGTGTAGTATCTTAAACAGTTAAATTAGAACAAGAACAGAGAAAATACTTAATTTGTTTGAAAGTTTTAAATTGTTTAAAATAAAACTAACATATATATATATATATATATTTAACGAATTCACTTAACTGTGCAGTTGCCAAATCTAAACCAAGAAATTGAATTTTAACATAACGGCACATTTTTAATGTGATTAAAATTGTATCAGGGTTACATGGAACAGCGGACGCAACACACTGGCGAATGTTAAACTGATAAAATGTGTATCCGATAGTTTGGCAGTGTACTCGTTAACAGTACCGAATACAAGTGGGTATCAGATACAAAGTAACAGGTTGATACTCTGTAACCCATCCTCTAGTTCAAGGCCAGAAGCCAGGTAGCGATACGTGCAACGCCTACGCGCGCCTAGCCTCATATCGCTCCTGCTCGAAAAACACTGAACTGGCTTGCAGCGTTTCCGTCCATGCATTATATTGTGCAAATTAGATATGTAACAGTAGAACTTTATTACACGCGATGAAAGCTCGCAGATTTAAATAGACGCGTATGGTTGTAATTTTCTCCTACCTATGAAGGAAATCGTGCAGGTAGGCTCTAAAAAAGCTTTTTTTTTTTAAAAAACATTTGACGATATTTTTTTATTTTTGGCTACGCTTAATGTGATAAAATCAAAACTATAAGGCATTGGATTATTTGTTTTCTACATTTTCTGGCAATAATTCGTATTTCCAGGACATTTATTTACTGAGATATGCGTACACGCGTAAACAACGATTTCATAGAAAATATTTGAGTAATAACATAATGTTGCATATCACTGCCCAGTGTTTCCTTCGCGTGGGAAGGCGCCGAGAGCTGGAGGTCAAGTTTGTAATGTTAGATTAATCGAGCGGCCTATCATAAAGGACGCTGCCTCACACGCCGATAAACGTATCACAGCTCGCGCCTCGCTGACCCCGAGAAGCTCATATTTCTCCATTCATCAAGCAGGAATGTCGTGATCATTATTAAATTTTCCCATAACATCTTGGATTGCCGAGAATGTTCTGGACGGCCCCTACCTCAATTAAAAACACCACGCGCGGGCCTCTGAGGGGGGAGTGATTAAGAGCCAAGAGTTTGGAGTCTCGTGCGACCTTAAGCGACAGTTGGGCGATTCCGGAGAGGCGAGCGACGACTGAAGCGATATGCGAGAGTGCTTCGGCGAGCTTGTGTGCAGTGAAGAGTGGGACTGTTCTGCGGGACTGTGGACTGGATGAGTGAGTGAAAAGACATCCGGGACGATGGAAATAGACAGTTTTAATTAAAAGTGTGGAAATAATTGGAGCAGTTTAAGGGATTTTAGCAAGCATAAAGACTGCGATAAAGACTTTAATAAAAATTGAGATAGTAATTAAATATTGCGCTCAATAAGAATAATAAGAGTTAATAGGGCGCTCAGACTGGTAAATAACAGATGTTTGGCTGTTTGTAGCATTGAGAATAAATATAATTATTGAATTTGGTTCTTTAATTTTTGTTAGGACCTCCATCCCTCACGAACTCGGATACGCCCCTCAGGCATTCTTGTAACGATACTCCTAAGGCTCCCTCCCGCCTATCTGGCATGTGAACTGGCGTTCAGTGTGTTTGTAACACGCCTCTTTAAAACCAATTATTTCACGTGCGCACAATCTGTTTCCGCAAGAAAATAAGTAGCAACTCATATTAGGGCGTAATTCAACTATAAATGCATCATGCTTGTTGCAAACACTATTTTGAAAACCCTTCATCATGGCCAAAAACGACCATTGTCAGACCAACGGCTTGGAACATTCTGGGTGAACTCCTGTGAAACTGGGGACTTGCATTGAACTTTGCTGCAAATTTCTCAACAACAAAAGTTGAAAGTCCGATAAGTACGCGCAGCACGTCGAGAATAACCGGAGAGAAAGGTTTGTCCCAGCAAACAATATACTTGTTTGAATAAATCCAAAACTGTATTTAGTTGCTCCAACAAAATATTTTGTTGAGTAAACCAAACTTGGAAAGCAACAAAATTTATTTTGTTCATTTAACAAAATACTTGCTCGAATAAGCAAACTTCCTGTGTAGGACAAAAATATATTAAGAAAATATTTATACACTGAGAAAAATGTTTCGTTGAATCAAACAAAGTTTATTTGCCGCAACCAAATTGATTGTCTGAATAGGGGCAATTAAATATTTTGTTGTTGAAAACAAATTATTTTGTTGTTCTTGTTTGTTTTCAGCAAACAAAGATTTGGTTGGTGCAACTAAATATTTGTTTCGCTCTACGTACATTTAACAATTTCGTTTAATATAAAAAAAACACTCGAGGCGAGAATGGAATTCGAGCCTACATCAGCCGCGAAGGAGCGCTACGCTTTGGCATCCTCGGCTAAAGTGAATATTGATGAAATAGCGATGTTTTTAATAAATACAGTTCAAATAATGGACAACGCGCGCAAAAAATATTTCAAGTTTTACAGCATGCATTTATAGTTTCCTGTGGAACTTGTTTTATTAGAATGTGTGCACTGTTAATAACCATCAATAAATGCGCAAACGATCACTGTTACAATGCTAATTGTCACAAAAAAATGCAAACAAACTCTCGAGCTGTATTTTCGAACAAAAGCAATCCAATGAGTAACCAAACAAATATATACAGGTGATTCAACCAAATAGTTTGTTTACAGTCTAATTTTTTTCTGCCAAACAAAGAGTTATTGTTAATTTAATCATAACATTTTAGAAAAACTAAATTAATTTGTTGTTTTTATAGTTTTGCGTACTTAACAAAATATTTTGTTGGGGCAACTAAATATATGTTTGGCCCTATACAAACAAATATTTTGTTGGCTTTTCTCTCACGGTAGGCTGTTCACGGAGAAGTGAGCACTTTTGAGACCCTAGTTACTATATTCGTATCAGCCATTTGTTATCCTTTCACCACTTTTCAAAATAAATATTGCCATATAAGTAATAAACACAAAGTACATATTTCTCAGGACTCGATAGTTAACGTCTACGGCTAAAATTAAATATATTTATTGACTATTATTCCGAATGAGACGGCTTCTAAAAGTGCTCCCGTTACCTTAAGTAACCCATAGTGGAATCAACTGTCTATATTTGTTTGGCCACGTAATTGATTGGATTGCATTCTAAAATACAGCTAGAGATTTTTTTTTTTTTTTTAGACAATTAGGATAGAAACCGTGTTTGCTAGTAAGCTTATGTATGCTTAATAAATGTGTGTACACCCTCATAAAACAAGTTCAACAAGAATGTAAATAGTGAAGCTTTAAAACTTGAAATATTTATTTGCACACGTTGCCAATATTTGAAATGTATTTATTTGAAAACATTAAAATTTTTCCAGTAGTCGCTTTAGTTGAGGTTGCTAGGGCGCAGCTCGCTTTAGCGCACACGACCTAGGTTCGAATAAGGGTCGAGTTTCCAATTTTTCTTAAATTAACCGAAACTGTTTAATTTACACGGAGCCAGTCAAATCTTTAGTTGCAACAAAAAAATCTTAGTTTGTGGTAACGGAATAAGAACACGAAATATGTTGGTTTCAATAACAAAATGTTTTATTGCCCCTATACACACAATTAATTTGGTTGCGCCAGTTCATAGACCTGCGCTTAGGGGCGATGGCACACTTGAAGCGTGTGCATTGTCACCCTTATCTCTCCTGCGCTTCTCGGTTTCAAACGTGGAAAACAGGTCCAGATAGACGAGCCCGTTAACCTTGTACATCCATTTCTTGAACTTCCACTTGGCCACCAGAAAAAAAAGGCATCGTGGGGAATTTAGAATGTGATAGAATTTTAGAGCACGCTTTTCTCGCAATGCCAAGTTTTCGGCACAGGAAATGAAGTGGCAGTAAAATATAAGTGCCCGATTTTCTGGGCGTATCCCAGAAGACGTGCTTTCGGAAGTGCGTGCTTCGCAGATATCGATTTCTTGGGAATTCGGGAAGCAAGAGAGATTCGCGATTTGGGATCGATCGGTTGCTTTTGCGCAACGTGCGGACACTAGATCCGAAACAGTCGCAAAAAAGGAAATATAGTTAGATTGGTAGAGTGAGAGAGCATGACAGGGTTGAAGGGTAAGAAAGAGAGGCAGAGAAGCCCATTATCGTTAGTCGTGACACGCTGAAAATTATTCTTAAAACTTTGAGTGAGATACAAAACTAAAAGTGAGTTGCCTATATTCTCGAACGCGTGGAGAACAGTTTTGTTGGTCCCTGCATTCTCATTTATAACCGTCCTATCAGTTCATACAACACCAGACACGATTACTGTACTACAATGTTCATTCCTGACTGACTTTCTCCCAATATAGAGTTGAAAGTTTCCAAATAAAATGTTCTTACTTACGTAGAATAATATACGCTCATCCCTGTTCATTTGAGTAATTTACACTTTGAGTGTTGTTGACGTAATATTACGTTTCAGAGAACCTTATGAACACTGCTGGACAAGTAAAAATTCGTCGCTAGCGTCTCCAAAGAATTCGGATTTCGGCAAACTCCATGCAGTTAAATCCAGGCGACTTAATGTTACGCCGGTAGTACTCGAAATGTTAAGACACTGCAACGTTCACTCACAACACCACGACGATAAGAAGATACCTTAAAATTCCCCGTTATAATTCAGCACGAAGGTAGTTTGCACACAAGTATATCATATGTGTTATTGGACCTCCACTCATCCGACACGCCCTGCAGGACTCACAACCAATAGTAAACATCCAGCCAGCACTCTGGTGGCTACACTTCGTGTGGCCGGGTGTACCAGGTGAGTGAGTTCTGCCTATGGCGGCAGACAATAAACAAGTGACATCTGCTCTAGTATGTATAGTACTGTGGAGCCTAGCTTGGTGTCGCTTTGCAAAGCGAAATGGTAGTGTATCTAGGAACATATTTTGTAATCTACAATTGCACATCCAGAGTGTCGGGTTGTAAGTTTAAGAAACGAAACGTGCAAAAATTTCAATATATTTCTGTGCTATTGGAAAGAGTGGTGTTTTGGGGAATAGAATTGCATGCATTTTTTTTGTTATAATTGCTAATCTCAGTACAGTATGTGCACCTTCTGTGGCGTGACAGACATCAAGTCAAGTCGGTATTGCCCTCCTTACCATGTCGTTGAAGTTGTGCGCAAACTTTTCGTACAGTTTCAACAAAAAAAAACAGTATATAAAGAAATCGACGAGAGAAGAGAGAGTGGAAAGGGGAGAGTATTGGGCCGCTCTTAATATCGAGATCTTGAGAGTCGATGAGAGTGAAGGGATGTGAGTATGGATCGGCGTCGGAATGCTAGGGTGGAGGAAATGGGATATCCCACCTGTCCGGCACGATTCCCACGCACGAAAATCTGTATCGCAAAGTGGGGAAGAGAACCATATTGATGGAAAATGGTTCCAGAAGGAAGTTGAGGTGCCGCATGATATTTTGGTACAGCCATTCAATTTGTCCTCTCTGTATTATGTGCGCATCTGAACAGCGCCAAACTGCGCTGTTATCCACAAATGACCACCAGTGTAACAACGAAATACAGTAATCATTTCGAAAGCTCTTCCTTACAAATAAGCCAGACATACTCTATCTGAACGAAAACACTGGCTGAGTTAGTTGGGACAATAGTGGCAGCAAATTGGTCAAAGTTGTGTCATGATTAACGCCTCGCTATTAATGGAAACGAAATAAGTATTGTAGGTGTGTCGGTTTTGGCGCAGGATTCAGGATTCCGGATACGCATCAGTCCGCCATATTGGTAGGCGTCACAGTCAGGGCGGCCACGTTGTTCGGTGCAATCCACGACTGGCGGCCATTTTGGTCTGTACAGTCCACTATATTTGTAGGCGTCACATCTAGCGCTAGATTCCATGTTGGATGTTCTTCCCCGACATCCCTAGAAACTATTTTAGTAAAATATTCTAATAAATAGAGTTTTAAAAAATTATTTTAATAAAACATTATAAAAATTAACACCCACCACCATCCATCTCCCCACCACCACACCACTCGCCACTCATAACCCCTACAAAAACCCAGTGATCCTTGACCTTGACCATTTACAGTGACCTTGATCCATGTACTTGACCTTGACCGATGGCCTATGATTTGACACAGGGTCTTGACCTTTACAAATGGCCTTGACAATTACTGATGACCTTGAACCATGACGTTGACCCATTACCTTGAACCTTGACCCCATAACCTTGACCCATATCCTTCACTTTTGACCTTCACCTTGAACCATTACATTAACCCCTGTGACCTTGAAATAAAAAATCGTCAAAAATGTAAAACAATTCTTAAAAACCGAAGAACATATGTTACGCCACCCCACAACCCTAACCAGCAACCCCACCCAACCCGTCCTCTACCAAATATAATCATTGGCCTTACATAACAGAAATTATCCCTCCACTCATACCAATCAATGGTATGTGCCCATTAGTTGCTAAATTACGACCTTAACACATATTTTTCCAGTATCGGACACTATAAAAATTGCTAGTTTTTTTTTTTTTTAGCATTTACCACCAGAGAGCTCACATGTCGTCCATCTCCAAACTTTTTTTGGTGACTCCAAACATAAAGTATTTAATGATAATAGTTTAAATTTTAAGGTCAAACTTTCAAAAAATAAATAAAACACAACACATTTTCTTTAAAAAAAACTAGTTTTATTCGGTAATGTTAAACATGAGGAAACACACAAACATTGAAAATGTATCTTTTACGCTTTGTTTTGTGTATTGCAAGGCACTGTTCCCCAGTGAGTCCTGATTTCCTCGGGTAATCGGTAAAATGCTTAAAACGCTGTTTTTTAGACATGAACTTTGTAACCATGCGAAATAATATGCGAGTTAACCAGTCGTAAAATTTTTTTTGTGTAACAATAATGCGAAATATTTGTATTTTTGTCCTTCACCTTCAGAAGATCGATATGTTCAGGTTTCTCATTCTTAGTCACACATTTTGGCACCACTTTTGCACTAGCATTCAGCGAGTCACATACACAGTCAGTGAGTGGCAATTGACCTATACGAAACAAACAAAGTGCTATTTACAAAATCCTGTATCAGCTGATTCACGAATGAACAAAAGTTAAAATTACGTTGGATATTCTGGGTGCACTGCCGATGCACATCAGAAAAGCAGAAAATACGCGGATAAGAAAGAGTTCTTAAATTTATTAATACATTTTATTTTACAAGGTCACAAAACAATGGTGGTTAGTGTTAAAAACTAAACTTCGTGATAATGTAGTTGTGTATAGGTGATCAAAATGAAATGCACAATAGAACGATACGAAGTGGAAAAGTTTTCTGAAGTTATGCTAACTTCAGAAAGCTTTTTCACGTCGTATCATCCATCTCCAACCTTACTTTCAACACGTCCATTATATTTATTCCAAAAGCATACACAAATATTGCATAATATTGCTGAATTATTTTTTCTAATAATTTGACGAAACGACACGAATTTGACATGTATATTTATAGCCCGTAACATAAGAACTATCAACTTTAAAAAATACGCTATCTGTTGACCATAAAAACAGTTACTTAAACTTTACCGTGACGTGCTGCGCGCTATCTATCGGATATTCTGCGAGGTATTACCAGCCAGAAATGAACCTCTTTCCTGCGTGATATATAACGAATTTACAAACATATGCCAATATTTATATTTTTCCACGAGCTCTGCATAATTTTTAAAGTAACATATGTTCCATGTACAACGATTTGGAGTACAAGTCGTTTATATTCGGCCGGTAATCGTTCGTCTACGTAAATTACACGCCATATTGTTCTCTCGAAACCCATCTCCTTGTTTCCGTAGAAAGTGAGATAGGCGTGAATAGTTTTTAAGTTATTCTAACGTTATTCCACGTCACATATTTCCAACTCAAATATATTAGCTATAACGTCCAAATTGTGATAATAGATACAACAGACCCTCTCGCAAATGCTAACCCAAATTCACTATCTCGAACAAATTAAAAAAGAGTTAGGAAATATCTAATTATTTGCAACATTTTATATTTTTACTTTTTTAACCTACTTATAATTTTAGACAGATGCCAGTCTTAAAATATCTTAAAATTTGTTTAGCGTTACATTACAATGAGAAGTGGATTAGCTGACAGCGTGTTGATAAAAAATACAGCCCCGACTTGACGGACCAGCTGATGGCGGAAGAATACGTATTCAGATGTAAACAGTGGCGCTACTTTCGCTGAGCTGTCAAAAAGTTACCTTCTTATATGGTACAGAATATACAGCCATGCCTCTCATGTTGACAGGCACTGCTGCAAGTGATAGTCTTTTCACAGAAGCCCATTCCGCAGAGGTGGTTGACCATACAGTTGTCGCTTGAACAGAGGTCGATGGTCCATTTGGAGATGCAGTATTCACAGCTGAAGAACTGGATCGCATTTCTGCTGGCCCTGTGCCAAACATTCCCGAAGACCCTGGAAATTCCGGTAGACACATTGGTGCCTCAGTCAAAGAGGTATATTATATGACTGAAGAGGAAGAAGTCAATGGCTGTAGATACCTTTAGCTCTGGAGTGTCCGAAGACATCGCAGATGCAAAATATGTAATCGACTATACAAGCCAGATGAAACGATCCAAACTCTTCCTTCGAAAAATTGGAAAACCACCGATTTATCATCCCTGTGGCAAGCTCCTCAGCGCGGGGGAAGTTCTGGCCTGTGAGGGCCCTTGTCTTCCCAAGCGGTATTCACAATACGGGTCTGGGTTAGGGGTAGCTAACCCACCCCGCCCAGGCCGTCTTTCATATGGTAGTTTGCCCGACATGCGCGGTGAATCGCATGCCTGGCGGTTGGTTGAGAGACCCAGTATAGCCCCTGGGTCGCGGTTGTTCCAATCTTTTATTCCCCTCACTTATGCCTACAAAAGTGGGGGGGAAAAGGCGGTGAAATTCCAGGTCCCCACTACAACGGAATTTGGAAAAATACAAGTAGGTAAACAAGCAAGTTGGTTAAGTTATGAGAAATTTTTTCCCCTGAATTTAATCGCGGATTGTCTGGAAGAAGCGGAGGAAGAAAATAAACAGCTTTTGAACTATGTCAATACAATTATTTTTAATACGCAACAAGAAATATAGGTCTTTAATATCTCAAGGCAAGCTTCACTTTTTCGTTTCAGGTGTTGCAAAAGTTTTTTATGTGAAAAGTACTTACGAATTTCTTACGAGATACACTTTGGAATCCACTAAAAGAGTTTCAGTAGTTCTATGTACACATATAATGATTGGCGCCCTCAGCAACGTATAGTATTACCCAAGTAAAGGCGCTTATTCCCTTGCACAACACCGATATTGAGTTCAACTGTTCTGGAACACATCGTGCGCCAACATGCGTTCTGGGGATAAAACTTTAAATGGTTAAAGTACACAAGCCAAATATTTGAAATGAACGTGGTCTATGAATTAAAATAAATTAAACCATTAAAAATACCAACAGTATTACAATGTCTGCGCTATAAAGATCAAAATTATTGTTCATCATACTATAATTTATTGTTAACAATATACGTAATTTAGCTTGGAGAAGACTAGCTGCAAGTGCGCAAACAAAGTTACAATATATGGGGGTGGGATAAAGGGAAATATAATTAAAACTTTTAGACACGAAGGTGGAAATAATTTACTATAAACAATACAAACAGCGTTAAAGTAAAGTAATCTCTTTATTCGATCACTAAGTGTATTTACACGGATGAAACGTCAGTTGATTTTCTAAGTTATGGTGATGGCATTAATTATGTGGGATTATGAGAAAAATTATTTAAATAATAGTGCTTGGCACTATTATTCTTCATGTATTCAAAAATTCATTTTTTCATAACAAAGTAACTTATCGACGCATTTTGAGCCAAAAGAGAATTTTCTTTGTCATGTGTAAAATAAGTAAGAAATCTATTCTCCCGAAATTATCACAACGCTACATTATGCTTTAAACTTGTAAGAGAAGTTATGATAATGGCTTTGTAAAAAAAAAGTTTTCAAACTTTTTCATGAAATAAATGCTTGTTATATTTATAAATATTACTTATGTAAGGAATTTTAATTGTTTAATATGTTTAACATATCTGATATTCAGTTCCCAATTCAAGGTGGTAATATTTTTATTGTATTTTCATCTTTATCTTTTCATTACATTTCTCAGTTAGATACACGTGCTAATATATAAGTATTCAAATATTAAAGAATTTCTGTTAGTTAATTTTTCCAAATTAAAATTATTTTTAATATTTATTACTTTTTCTTGTATTAAGTAAGGTGAAGAGATTTGCTAAGTGTATGAAACCAATTTTAGTTTAAATTTACATAGCAACATATGTCACGATAAATAAAATAAGTAACTTTCAATCTGACGATATGTCGGATTACAGTAGTTGATAGTATATTTATTTCTGCATGCAAGAAACGTGGTTCATTTGCATGCGTCGGACGATAACGTCTGCATGTGTATATTCCTGCTAACGTAATATCACTGTCTGTGTATTTTTTTTTGCCGAAGTGGATTTATTTTGCCTTATTTATAGTGTACATCCGTCGCAAGCTCGTCTACCGCCTTTCACGTGGTACAGAGGTTCTCGGAGTGCCAAAGACATCCCATTGCATCGTCCCAGCTCTGTCTTGGCGGGTGAATAGCAGTGCTTTCCCAATCGGGCTCGGCGCTTCGCGGAAAAGGAAACGAATTAGCCTTTGATCGCGACTACACGACGTGAATATACAGGGAGACCTCTGGGATTGTAACAAACGCAGTTCATTTCCTTCCCTTCTGCGTTATCTTCCTTCTACATTCTCTCCCTTTTCTTTGCCTTATCTCGTCGTTGGTTTCTTCTGGCTCTTGTAGCGCTCGTGCAATCAAAGGTATTTCATTCGTCTCTTTATACTTCTATGCAAGAAGCCCAGCCAACCGTAAAATTTCGCTATTTTTTTAAGGGGTAAGCTAGATTAGAAACACAATAGTATTTCAATAGCTTTTGCCTTTGGAACACAGTTAATAAGACACATCCAGGACATAGAAATGGTAAAAATACGGAAATGATATGGCGTTGCGGTTTTTTTTTAATGTGGGCGTGTCCATTCTCTTATTGGCTACGCAAGAGTCTGTTAACTGACGTTGTGTCTGATTAGCTATACTACAGTCACGGTTTTTTCGCACTTTTTGAATCAAACCTTTGAAAAAACAACCCCATGTGTGACGTGTTTGGTTGTTCTAAATATTAAAGTAACACAATATTGTATACATTGTTAAAACAAAAGTATTTTATTTTTAACTGATTTGAACTTTTACCTGTATTGATATATACATTATAAACTTTAATTTATAATTTATATGAATAAAACGGCGAGAAAAAATGTGTGTTGGTAATACCTAGTAAGAAATAGTTCTCATTAAAAATATATTGAACTGAGTGCGAACCAATGTGGTGCATTGTCCATTTGGTATAATTTTCTAGACTTAGTTAAACTTTGTTTGCATAAGGCAGAGGGATATCCTGAAAGTAGAACTTTGGCACGACTTCAAAAAAGTATGAAGTAAACGAGAATGGACTATATTTTCTGTTCCCGCTACTCTCCTCTGTCTCTCCGGGACGGCCGGAAAAGAGGGAACAGTTTTCACATTTTTATCACATTCCATCATTTTTCATTGTGATATGAAATAATATTTTTTTATAAAAGTATGCCAGTGGGGTAAACATAATTAAAAAAAAATTAAATACAATATAGGAATTGTAAATTTATATAGATTTTCGTACAGATCTCAAAATCGAACAAAATTAATACATTATACAACAACTCAAGATAATTGCTTTTGCTATCAAAACGTCATGAAGAGTGTTTCTTGAACATTTGATAAGTCATTCACCCGTAATTCAGTTTTAATCTTGGAGATAAAATTTTAAGTCAAAATATTTAGAAGTAAAGCCGTTACTTCAGGTCAACTGACTGTAGTATTTCTAGAAAATTTTAACATGTTGCTCCNGCCGTTACTTCAGGTCAACTGACTGTAGTATTTCTAGAAAATTTTAACATGTTGCTTCTGTAACTATAATCAACACTTAGACCTGAAACCAAACTGTCTGTTGAAATAACTTTTCGTATTTGTACGAATCCAGTTTTTAAGTTAAAGTTATAATTTTTACGCTAAAACAATATGAGTGTTATTTTCTTTAAAAATAATTTGGTTTTTTATGAACTCACAAAACAATAAAACACCTCACTATCGAGACAAAAAATGCCTACTGAACAGCCTTAACGATGCTACCACCAAAAAATGTATTATTTTATATTTTTTTTTAACTACTGTTCAACTTGTCGACATTACCTACAAGTAACGTTTCCCCAAAATTTTCAGGTCACATATATTTGCATGATGGCATGAGGAAATCACAATTTTTGTGTTTTTGAGGTGAAAAATCCTAAAAGCAAACTCACCTGCCGAAATTATATAATTCACATTGAAATATGATACAGTTAGAAACTTCAATAAATATTTAAAATAACGGTATGCAGTGCATTCTTATTTTAAAAAAACTGCTCAGTATAAGGCAATTTTTGCATATTTTTTATTTGCAACAGTCTATGATATTTTGTAAAATAAATTTTGCTAAGCATACTTTATATATTAATTATGACATGACCTTTAAGTAATTCTAGTTATTTTGTCTGTAAATATTATCGTTTATTTTATTTGTACATTCCAAAAAAAACACTAAAATTGTGATTTTGACATGCTATGATTAGATATTGTGGAAAATCGAGCAAATATTTTGAGCCAAAATATTTACTTTAACACTATAAACAGTTTTTTCTTTCATGATTTGATGAACAATGTTTTGATTCGGCTAAGTTGTTCGCAGACCAAACATGAACGTTTTATTTTATAGTATCAGAATCCTCATTGGTCGGTTAAATGGGTTAGTAACTTCATGCATGCATGACAGCCAATAAGGAAAGAAAACTGTCGGACATGTGCACAGTATGTTGAATCCAATTAGACAGTCAACGTTTCCAGCGATAAACCACCATATTTAGCCATGATACAAAATCTATGCGATTTGAACTTCTTTTATGCGAGGGAAATAGTACTTTCAAGTAATGTATAGGCCTACAAGTTGGGCGGCATTTCGTGCAAATATAAAATAAAGAAATGTTTGGTGTCCCTTAACGGGTAGTCCCCTGTACACTTCGCAGTTATACGTGCGATGACGTCACACCCAGAGAATAAAGTCGCCAGAGCAGAGCACGCAACTGGCGCGTTTGTTCAGAGACGAGTGCGAGAGCGCACCGCACCTGCTTTCCGTTAATGCGAGAAACGACGACTCTAAGGAGAGCCGTAATAACGAGACCCGAGGTAATATCCTAACTAAAGGAAGAACTAGTCCTCTTAAACTTCCGTCGCTGTACTCACTGAAACACTCCCGTGGGAATCCCAGCTTGTAAATTAGTTGTGCGCAGCGGAGGAATGGAACTTTGATATCCTGGTTTAAAAAAATGCCACCATTGTATAAAAAACAGTATTGCACAGATCTTTCTGTGTATAGCATTTGATTATTATTATTTATTTTTTTATCGTTGCAACAAACTTTTCCATCCCAGATTTTCATGCAAGCGTTAATGATTTTAATCTATTCGCAGTATCTTCACACTATTTGAAACAATCCTTTGAAAAATTACCCCATGAATGACGTTTTTGGTTGTTTTTTAAATATGTAATATATAACTAGCCATTTATGCTTGTGTCAACATAAAAGTTTTTTGGTTAAATTAAACTTTTACTTACATTTCATTTAAAAATTATATCTTTATTATGATTAAT
>NQII01012881.1:0-21330 GCA_002778355.1 Clitarchus hookeri
GTTTCCCTCGTCGTACTGAGGAGCCGTACTTTGACGTCCGCCGGGTGCACTATCTGTGTTGGCTGCAGGCGGCGTGGATGTAGGGCGGTGGGACCGTGTGGAAGTGTGTTATAACATTGTTGTCACATCGCCGGTTCGTACTAGAGTCAGGTGCGGGGTGGTGGGTGTCCCTCGTTGTAGTGAGGAGTCGTGCTTTGATGTCCGGCGGGTGCACTACCTGTGTTGGCTGCAGGCGGAGTTNTTACCGAGCGTTACACTTTTTCATAAGTGACTCCCAGTCGCAACCTAATTTAAGACGTTGTCACGTCAAAACAGATTACTCCAAATCGTGTTAATAAATATTATATTTTGTTATTATACTAAAGTTTTAATTAACGTAATTATATATAACACTTACCTAACATAAATTTCCTGCTTGTATGTGCTACATTCTGACGTCTATATTTGTCAGTATCAACTGGTATGTCAGCATATGCTGTTTACATGTGAAATAAACATAGTCATATCTGCATTACAATTACTCATGTCAGTGTGAGATTTTGTCTTCACATACTCCTTCGTCAATCCTTTTTCTTTCTACGTTTGTCCTCTGTTCTCCCATAGTGCGTGTTGTTATAATTTAAGTTTCTGAATTTGAAGTGGCAGAAGAAGTGCAAGAAGCACAAGTAAGCAAGTGGCACAACTTAATGGACAGTTAACAAAATTTACAATATATATACATAATATCGAGGCTCTTTCCCAAGTAGCCAGTATATTGGCCTGCGATAAAACTTACCAGGATCAAATTACCTGCATTCATAGTTCGTTATGAGTATTGGTTACCTTCTGTGAGGTATTGCAGTCACTTGTTCTGTCAGGATAAAGGCGACTGCCGAGTTCTAACCTACAGATGTCCTGGCCAGCGCCATGATCAACACTTCATTATTGAGCTGCACACCACTGCTTAGATAGGTGTTACGGTGTGGCGTTTCATTTCCTATGATTCCCGCTCCCACTGGTGGTGATTCAGGGAACTCTGGTTGTGCGGCAATCCTTCCAGGAAACTTTGCGCCCATGTTGTGCTAATTGTAAAATATGTCAATAAAATTTCACTGTTGTTTTATTCTATGTACATATTTTTCAGACCTCATGTTCTGTACTTAATTCAATGAAAATGATTGCGAGTAACATAATAATTGTATTGTTATATATTTGTTATTTAATTTATTAAGTGTCAAATGTTTTTTTTTTTCATTTCAGTAATCCAAGATATATTTTATTATTAATTGTGATCTGTGTGTATTATATTTTTTTTTATGACAAAACTCGGTATTGTTATTGTATCCTGTATTTTTATTTAATGGAGTATCAATGCGTATATGATGTGTTATATACATATTTCAGTTTGTTTAATAATTATTTTTTACTGTTTTACAGTTTCCATATTTTCTTGTTTCTTTGGTTTCAATTAGGTTTTGGGCTGTACTTTTAAAGTTCTGTTTTTAATATCTTTAGTTACCTGTCGATTGGCAGGTCGCGCGATTGTTTCTCTGCCGGCCAGATGTGCACAGCAATGTTGCGTATTCCTTCGGTTCTTGCCTTCTGATCCTTACCTCCCCCTTTCCCCCTTGTAGCCTACAGTTCTGCCTTATCGAGGCATTTGGCGCATGTTTTCACAAAAAAAAAATTGTTTTCAGTTCACATGATTTTCTACCCACCTCGTGTGTCCAGGCGCAATTTGTCTTTTGTTTGAGTTCTCTGCATTCTTCACTTAGCGGTGTTCAACCCAGTGTTGCCAACCCTACCGATTTTTCGGAAGACCTACCGAAACCGATCTTTGTCNGTTCAACCCAGTGTTGCCAACCCTACCGATTTTTCGGAAGACCTACCGAAACCGATCTTTGTCAACCGAAATAATAAAATTTCCACCGATTTTTTTTAATGCTGTTAAATAACAATAAGTCGCAAACAATCCGCGAAGAAGCAGCGGGTAACACACAAATCTAGGCGAAGTTAGAGAAGAATATTGACAGCAACCACCTTGTAGTTTTATTTTAGCCGTCTTCTGAATTGTAAAGTTTCTTTATTACGTAGTAAACAAAAATGAAAAGTAACGGTGACAGCAGTAATGGTAATTGAAATTACAATATAAATTTCAAAGTGCTGCTGTCTGGTATTGGGTACGCTTTCTTCTTGCCCATTGGATAACCATTCCATTCTTGTGGATTAGACGATATCTTCATTTAGCTAAGTCGGCTATCAGTCATTTAAATATGAACTTTATCTTTAAAGTACCAGTATTACTTTAAAATTTTTGAATTTGTAATATTAAGCACATGTTCTCTAATACTGTTGCTATAGACATTTAAATGTATTANTACTTTAAAATTTTTGAATTTGTAATATTAAGCACATGTTCTCTAATACTGTTGCTATAGACATTTAAATGTATTAACTCTCTAAGTAAATTATATTTGTAAATAATTTAATTAATTAAAACTTTGTTCGGGACACACTTTGAACTTTTTTATGCTGTAGGCAAAAATTTTAACTTTAACATTTAAACCTAAGTAGATTGATAAGCATTATATGATTTAAACTAGTTACACAGGCCAACAAAAAAATATTTTTCGAAAGCTTTTTAAATAAATGCAGCTGAATCTTATGTATTTTTGGGTTCTGAAACCGAATCTGGCATCATTNGGCAAAAATTTTAACTTTAACATTTAAACCTAAGTAGATTGATAAGCATTATATGATTTAAACTAGTTACACAGGCCAACAAAAAAATATTTTTCGAAAGCTTTTTAAATAAATGCAGCTGAATCTTATGTATTTTTGGGTTCTGAAACCGAATCTGGCATCATTTTTTTTTGTATCACCCACAGGTATCTCACATAATACATTTGTATTTAAAAATGCGATGTATGCGATTGTTTAAAAAAAAAAGATTACATACATTATAAATGTTTATTTTTTTGGTATTTCCTTTCTCCCTTCTCTTTGAAGCTTCTTATGTATCTTTTTCTCCGATGTGATNTAAATGTTTATTTTTTTGGTATTTCCTTTCTCCCTTCTCTTTGAAGCTTCTTATGTATCTTTTTCTCCGATGTGATGCATTTTGTTGTTCTCGGTGAAGTGGCCAGCAGTAATCACTCATAATGCTGACATTCCACAGTCCCTAGTAACGTTTCTCCATCACTTTGATGTCCTGGTGAAACTGCTCCCCCGGATCTTCACTAACATCACCCAAGTTGTCAGGTAAAAAGTCAAAATGGTTGTGTAAGAAGTGTACTTAAGGTTCATCAGGTNTTCACTAACATCACCCAAGTTGTCAGGTAAAAAGTCAAAATGGTTGTGTAAGAAGTGTACTTAAGGTTCATCAGGTATCCCAGATTTTTTTTACTTGTCTATCATATAAGATCATAGTTTGGGTCTTTAACATTGCCCAAAAACATAGTCACNTTCACTAACATCACCCAAGTTGTCAGGTAAAAAGTCAAAATGGTTGTGTAAGAAGTGTACTTAAGGTTCATCAGGCATCCCAGATTTTTTTTACTTGTCTATCGTATAAGATCATAGTTTGGGTCTTTAACATTGCCCAAAAACATAGTCACNATCCCAGATTTTTTTTACTTGTCTATCATATAAGATCATAGTTTGGGTCTTTAACATTGCCCAAAAACATAGTCACAGTTTGCTTAAATTATATCCAAGCCTCCTTTTCCTATGTAGTGATTTTTGTTTCATAGTTGGAATCGAACATCATTTTAAATGTCAGACCCTTTCAGTTTGGCTCCTGATAAATGAGGAAACTTTTCACATAAATAATTAAACCGTTCGCATCTTTTGGCAAGGCTTTACAAACTGCTTCATTAAACCTAATTTAATGTGAAGAAGAGCTAGAAGAATTTTTTTTGGATCTATTAAATTTTATGCCAAATATTCTTCTTTCCAGGTGTTAAGGTTTTTCTTGCAGGCAAATGTTTTGTGGACCAGTAGCGATCCCTTGCTCTGCTGTCCCACTCACTTNACCAGTAGCGATCCCTTGCTCTGCTGTCCCACTCACTTATAAAACATGGACATTTAGTAAATCCATTTTGTTGGCCTAGGAGCATGCAAACAAGTTTCAAATCTCCACACATCATACAATCGTGAGCAGGATAGTTAATTTTCTTTAAATTAACGCCTATATATTTTCGTAAGTTTCCTTCATATGGAATGAATGAGCTACAGGCAGTGAAGCATAAGTATTACCATTGTGTAAAATAACAGCTTTTATGCTAGTTTTTGATGAGTCTATAAAAAGCCTCCATTCTTCTGTGTTGTACTCAATTCAAATGTGAAAAAATGGTGGGTGTTATGACTTTTTTGTTATTATTTTCGGACTCAGCACACCAAAAAACATAAGAATCCGGCAAAATCATTAATAATGTTTTTAATAGTTGGCCTGTGTTATTTGTCACGTTTTCGTTTCTGTCCTTAAATTTTCCAAGAAATAATATTTAATGTGGTATTGTATGATCTCTAGTATGTTCTCAGTAATCTCAAGCAAACTTGAATACTCTCAATATTTACTTGTTCCAAANGGTATTGTATGATCTCTAGTATGTTCTCAGTAATCTCAAGCAAACTTGAATACTCTCAATATTTACTTGTTCCAAACTGTATTTTTTGAATGTATATAAATACAAACGAAAGATTAAGTAATACATAGCCACAAGTTGCATATTTTTATTTATTAGCAATGTAGTCTTCCTCTAGGCCTGTATGTTATTAATTATACAAGAATGTCTTACACATATGTATATAAAATTATTCTCTTCTCTCTTTTGTGCCATTTGCAACCACCGAAAATGATATAGAATATGTTTATTACGCGTTCTGTAGTAATAGTTTGTGGCAGGTAATTGTGTAAATTCGTAATTTTTTGGGCCACTTTTTTGTGATTTTTTCTGGCATTTGTATTATGTTGTTTGTGCCAAGGACTTGATGAATTAATAATTTTTGTGGAAGTTGATAATTCATTTTCTTATAATTGTTTGATCGTACATGAGGCACAATGCGCACTCCCCTTCCTGGTGTAGCTTGACAACCCAATTTCTCAGCAGAATAATGCCCAGTCTCACACAGCACAGATATATCTGGTCTGCCTTTGTGGTGCCAAAATGTTTCCTTAGCCAGAAATGTACTGCGACTTCTCGCCCAACAAGAATGTTTGGGACCAGATTGGATGACAACTCCGACCAGCAGTAACTACAGCGAATTTGGAGGGTCAGTTGCACCAGCTGTGGCAGGATCTTCTTCAGGAGAACATCCGACATACATATGCCTCCATGCTCGACCGTATCGCCACCTGTCTTCATGCTATGGGTGGTCCAACACCATACTAAGTGCATCCTGCAAGTGTTGGTCCCATGCAATACATGCTTGTTGTGGTAAAATAGTTTGATATTTTCTGTATACGTACTACAATGTCCGTGGCCTATAATCTTTATATGCTGCTGTGATGGCACCATCAGGATAATAATTTTTTTGCAAATGAGTGTACATGTGTTTTCTGATGCTTCAGGGANTTTCCTTAGCCAGAAATGTACTGTGACTTCTCGCCCAACAAGAATGTTTGGGACCAGATTGGATGACATCTCCGACAAGCAGTAACTACAGCGAATTTGGAGGGTCAGTTGCACCAGCTGTAGCAGGATCTTCTTCAGGAGAACATCCGACATACATATGCCTCCATGCTCGACCGTATCGCCACCTGTCTTCATGCTACGGGTGGTCCAACACCATACTAAGTGCATCCTGCAAGTGTTGGTCCCATGCAATACATGCTTGTTGTGGTAAAATAGTTTGATATTTTCTGTATACGTACTACAATGTCCGTGGCCTATAATCTTTATGTGCTGCTGTGATGGCACCATCAGGATAATAATTTTTTTGCAAATGAGTGTACATGTGTTTTCTGATGCTTCAGGGATTACTTAAGGAGCATGCTTGTCTGTAAGGCCAACTAATAGGAAAGGTGCGAAATTAAAAATTGTATTAGTGCAAAATCGAAAGAAGCTACTTTGAACGGATATTTTTTTGCCGACGTAAGAAATTTGTAGACCTCTCATGCATAAGTTGGGCTTAATTTCTAACTGGTCAGTGTTCAATACAAACAAAATTAATGCAGATATTAATTATAAAAGCACTTACAGCGGACTGCATACAAAACATTAAATCAGTCACCAAGTAGAATAGCTAATGAATTAATCGCATTTCTATATGCATGGGTATAAGACAGACTACAAACCAATGGATTGGCTATGGATTGAAAGATTTTTCAAAATGACTTATGGAAAAGGTTGATCGTAACATTGAAAGATTGAGAGAAGAATTGAAATATTGACCGAAAGTTTGAAATATTGATAGCATGATTGAAAGATTAATCAAATGATTATAAGGTTGATTGAAATGATGATCGAATAATCAAATGATTGATAGAAATTTTGAAAGTTTGATCGAATGACTTAATGATTGATCGAAATATTGAGAGATAGATCGATCGGAAGATTGCGAGATTGATAGAAATATTGAAATATTTATGGAATGGATTCTTCATTGCTGAGAAGGGCACAGAAGATGAAACAGTATATACCGAAACCGATCTTTGTCTACAGAAATACCGAAATAATTAAACTAGGCTCGATTCCGGATTTTCGAATGTGGGAATCGCGCCGGACGATGCCGCTGGTCAGCGGGTTGTCTCATGGATCCCCCTTTTTAACCCTTAGCATTCTGGTGCCGCTTCATCCTCACCTCACTTCACTCTCATCGACTCTCATGGCCTCGAAGTTAAGTGCCATCCGAATCTCTCCACTCCATTCCAAGATAGTGATCGTGGTCCATACTGTAGTGTTTCTCCGATTCTTCATATAGATGCCCAATTTTTTATTAAATTTTTTTTATTTTCAGGCCATTCTTAGGGCAAGGCTAAAGTTACGGACATCTGAAATTGTGGTCGAGTTGTATAAATGACTTTCCGATTTTTTAAGAATTTTAAGATTTTTTTTAATTTATTAAATTTTTTTTTACTTTTAAGTTTTCCCAAGGTCATTGCGAGACAAAATAACGGTCACAGAAATCCAACAATGCTGTTGGAATCAATTATATAAAGAAATATGGTCTACATACCTTCTGGTTGGCTGGGCTTTGCTCGGAGACATAAGACGCCTTCTTGATTTGGAGAGTTTCTATATCTCACGTGGAACAGTCACGAAACCATCTTGGTCGTTTTCAGTGAGTCTTGAGCTCAAATAGCTAATTCTGGGACATTCTGTTGGAATCACATTGATGAGCGTTGAATATGGTGTATTTATTTAAAGACAAGTGCAGACAATTTTTACTTTTATCTATATTGTAAATTTTGGAGAAACAATGATTTTGGCAAAAAATAAGACACTTCCAAAGATTTTGGGGTTGAAAAGGGATATTTTTACAGCCACGAGGACAAGATAAATGTTAACCACATCCAAGATGGCCACCATGTGGCATCACAACATGACTTTCTGTTGGTGCCTGGCTCCTATTCCACATATCCCTTGTCACAGAACTCTCTTTTGTATTCTACTCGCCTGGCAGTGAGGAATATAAAACCATATACCAGCCGGGTCATTAGGCTCCGGAATGCTTTATGGGCAGAGTGCCAAGACAGAGCTATTGTGGTCTTCAGAGAGGGTGAGATGAGGTACAATTCCAAGTAGATGTACATGTTCTACAAGTTATACTGTACATTCCAGTGTTCTACTACAACATTTAACAGCTTAACGGAAACGATTGTTTTTTATTATTATGTATGAAGCAACAAGNATTCCAGTGTTCTACTACAACATTTAACAGCTTAACGGAAACGATTGTTTTTTATTATTATGTATGAAGCAACAAGTCTAATAAATATGTATTTGTATATTATGTATTGTTATGTTCCAAAGCATGAAAAAGGGCTTGGTGTTTTATTTTATAATGATGACATACCATATGTTGGTATGGTTTGTGTATCTGTTCTGTACTGGGGACTACAGTTTTAGTTGATTCTTATTTTCTTTCTTGTATAGATGTGTTGATATTCAAAACATTTCACGTACTCTACTACAATTGAGAAGTAATAAGTAATTTTTTAGCATGGATAATTTAATTTCAAACGAGATATTCAAATATAGACAAGCCAATCATTTGTTCTGTGATTTCAGGAAATGTATATTTGCNATTTAATTTCAAACGAGATATTCAAATATAGACAAGCCAATCATTTGTTCTGTGATTTCAGGAAATGTATATTTGCAGATAAAAAAATACCTATTACATAATACAAAGATAAGAAGTATGCCTACAATTCCTGTAAGTTTACTCCATGAGTTGGGGAAAAATATTAAAATTTTTACAGTGAGCCACACAGATGCATCGACATTATTATACTGTCCTTTTTTTCACATTGGTTTTTTTCTGCCTCATTCCAAGTAAAAAAAAACTATACATATAATTAAATTAATTTATAGCAAAAATTTGCAAATTAACTTCTTATTTAAGAATGGAAATTGTAAATGTAAGACCAATTATTATCATGACTTTTCGGAAACATAATTTGGCTGAGGAGCATATAGGCTGCCGATATACAGTACAGTCGCTCCTCGTCCACATTTCTTACAAATATCAGGTCCTCGCAACTTAGGTAGCGCACCAGTGGTTATTACACTAGTACGCACTTCAGGTGAGTAAGTAAGACAAGTAAGGAAGACAGGTTAGTCTGAGTAAAGGCTTTATTGCTTGTCTATGTGTGGGCGAGGCTAGGCGGGGANCTGCCAGTCTCTGGAGCTGCTGTACTGTAGCACCTGCGAACACGCGCCAGTTGTGATGCGGCTGTCACGACAGTCACCATGACAGACCGGGCTCGATTCCCGGAGGAAGTGAGGCGGGGATTTCCCCTGGGAACTCCTAAAGCACATCATTCCTTCTCAACTCCATACTTACTTCATCTCTTTGTCATCGAACTTTAAGATATCAGCAGTTTAGAACCTGTCTAATATGTCTAACATACCCATGCATCCCCCCCCACGAAAAGCAACATTCATCACATCACACGCCTACAGTATCTTATGAGAAATATCCGGACATCCCTCTGTAAAAGTAAACTGTCGCCCACCTGTCACTATGACCACCGTTACCGCTATAAAGGGAGGCAGAGGGCTCGATGTTGGTCAGTACCACGCGATAGCAGCAGAATGAGTGGAACAAGGGAGCTCAGTGACTTTAAGAGTGGTGCAGTTATTGGTTGCCACATCAGTAAGCAATATTGTCACCCGTAGGGGGAGAGCGTGGGACTGGATGGGATCAAATAATTGTGGAGAACAACCGTTCTTTTTACAGCTATCGATAAAATATTAAAATAATAATCATTTATCCACAAGTTGTTAGGGGGGAAGCTAACTAAATGTAGATTGGATGATAGTTCTGTTTAATACACCTGTAAGAATAGTAACAATAACAATCCCGTTTGTTTTCAATTTCGGAAAAAATATCTGTAATACATTATTATTGACTTACAAGTATCAAAATTAACAAATGAGGGAAGGCAGTCACGGACTAGGATTTAACATAAATAGACTCAAAATATAAATAATCGACAAGCTGCCCGCTGTACATAAAAAGGTTTAAACAATAAATACTGGGTCCATACACGATATATTTGTTTAGANACCCATACACGATATATTCGTTTAGACTAGCCTACAGTTCAAAACCCAGAGTCGGAACATAATAAAGTTAGTTCTGGTACATGAACGAGAAAGCGACACAACTGAACTCGGTAGAACACTTGTTTTGACTACTGGTTGTGCTGGTCCCAGAACGTCTACCAATTAATTCCACCTACATGATAGAAAAGTACAATTTACTTATCTACATGGTGTTGTTCCGCCGTTTGCCATAGGCCTTGGCATTTTGACGCCGCCTTCTCAATAGAAGAGCTAAGACAAAAGAGCAATGAGCAAGAGAGAACAAGAGAGAGCAAGATCACCCCCAGTTAAGTTTTTATAAACCTGCGCACACCTGCCACGGGAATAGAAAGAGCTTTCACTATAATTTTCCCGATTATTATTCTGGTGATCGTTCTCAGAAAAGTAGAAACCAATAAAGAACANCTGCGCACACCTGCCACTGGAATAGAAAGAGCTTTCAGTATAATTTTCCCGATTATTATTCTGGTGATCGTTCTCAGAAAAGTAGAAACCAATAAAGAACAGTGCACGCGGAGTGAAACAGAAAATTCGCTCGCCAGCACGCTTCAAACACACGTGTTCAAATGCGTCACTCAGCAAATATCACAGGCCATTTGTGACACATTCTACCGGAGGCAGAGACCCTACCCGCGGCAATTAGCGCGAAGAGCAATGCTGACGGCATTCACAAGAAGAAAAACCGATAGTTTTTAAATATTGCATCCAGTTTCTGAGCCTAAGAGTGTATTCTCTACCCTTGTCAATAGATCCTGACAAAAGAATTACCCAAAATTTAGTTAAATTTAAATNTCGCTCACCAGCACGCTTCAAACACACGTGTTCAAATGCGTCACTCAGCAAATATCACAGGCCATTTGTGACACATTCTACCGGAGGCAGAGACCCTACCCGCGGCAATTAGCGCGAAGAGCAATGCTGACGGCATTCACAAGAAGAAAAACCGATAGTTTTTAAATATTGCATCCAGTTTCTGAGCCTAAGAGTGTATTCTCTACCCTTGTCAATAGATCCTGACAAAAGAATTACCCAAAATTTAGTTAAATTTAAATTGTGCATAAAAAAAAAACACACACACATTTTAATATCCAAAAAAAATTACTGTAACAATACGTTAGGTTCATTCTGTCATTCTGATGTTCAACAAATCGACTGACAGGGAGTGATTGTCAAGTGGAAAAGGGAAGTAAAACCGCAACAAAACCGGGGCTGCGTAGACTACGAGTGTTGATCTACAGAGATAGTCAAGCATTAAAGAAAGTGGTAGGAGAACATCGCATGGCATCATGTGATACCATCATACATGACATCCATAGTGTCACATAACGTGCAGCTAACACCACGTCTGAGCACTGAGAGGTACGAAGACTGCGGTTCAAAGATCAGCAACTGCCTGTAAACTCTTTATTTCGCCGGTGAACATGGTGGTGTGAAGAGCACCGCCATGGTGACAGGTCCCGGAAATTCTGTGACCATGTGCGCTCCCCTTCCTGGTGCATCTTGACAACCCCATTTTCCAGCAGCATAATGCCCGGCCTCACACAGCTCGGGTATCTCTTCCTTCGCCAGCAAGGTCCCTAGACCTCTCGCTCACCGAGATCACTAGGAAACAAATTGCAATGCAACATCGACCAGCGGCAACTATGGCCTATTTGGAGGGTCAGCTGCTTCATATGAGGCAGGATCTTCCTCAGAAGGACATCTTCTTCTGTATGCCTCCATGCCCGACCTTATCGCCGCCTTTCCCTATGCTATGGGTAGTCCAACACCATACTAAGTGCAACCTGCAAGTGTTGGTCCCTTGCAATGCACGCTTGGTTCTGTATACACACTACGATGTGCTGTGGCAGTATCCACTTATGTGCCTCTGCGATGGCACCTTCAGGGTAATCCATTTTTTTTTTTTGCAAAAAACTGTAATTATTATTTTTTTTTTCTATGTATTTTTTTTATTTTTCTTTGTTATCTTTATTCTGATTTGTTTGCCTGCTACATAGTACCTGCTCAGCAATAAATTATCTCCAATGCATTTATATTAAAACTTAAATTTAGTACAAATAATTTGTAATTTCTAAAACTGGTCCAATAACCACATATAATATATCGTCAGTCTGAAAGAAAATAGAAATTAGAACAGAAAATACGTGATGTTTTGAAGTATAAAGTGGCATTTAAAACGCAAGCTGAAATAAAGTATACTTTCACGTTTGAATAGAAAAAGGTAATATCACAGAAAAATGCAACTAACAATGACGCAAACATTAGAGTTCTCAATTGTTTTTGGATGTCTGGATTATTGGCGTACTCGTTATAAAAACCAACATCTTAAATTTGGTTTTATGTAACATTTACTAGGGCGCAGATTGTTAATTCGTGATTCTAATAAGAATTTTGTGTTGAGACGGTGATTTCTCAGCAAAATCGAACCCAAGATTATACGAATGTTGACACTGTGTATCTTCACGAGGAGAGATAGTCGAGCTTTAAGTACGATGGTCATCATATCGATATAGGTTGAATAGAATTTCTGAGTGTGCACACACTAGGTGCACATTTTACTGCGTCCACATTGCTCCAAAGAAGCTCCAAGTGGAGACTAGCTCAGTCAGGTACACACTGTGCTCAACATCCCAAGAGACGAATCCCTGCCAAATAACGAGCTTCCTCAACACTTGGCGAGCAGCCAGCAATCAACCAAGACTGATGTTTTCGACCTTGGCTCTGTTGATATTCGTATNCCAAGACTGATGTTCTCGACCTTGGCTATGTAGATATTCGTATCTCATGAAACTAGTTTGCTTCACCCTTGAACCTTACCCTGGTGTTCTGACAGGTGACCCTGAATCCAATTGCATAACTAAGTAAGTGAATGAATANAACGTATCAAGTCTGTTTGTCCTCCGAGCTTGTATGTTCCTAATGATTCCTATAATAATTCGCAGCAGCTCCTCAACGAAAATAAATAAAATCGTTCCCAGCATGTTCATCGTTGACTACAACTATAGATTATTAACTGTCCCTCTTTGGTGTATACATTTGGGTGTTCTCATCGGACATTTGTTTGCTGCGCCTTATTCTGGCAAGTCTTTAAAGCTCCTATGTACCAATGCACTTTAGTGTGCGTATTTATTGCATCATACGGGTTTCAATGTGATCGCTTTCACCTAACCTTAATCAAACATAACTTACCTAACTTTAAGAAATGAAACCTGACCACACCTAACCTAACATGACGTAAACTCACTGGATCTGATGAATGCTTACCCAAATAGATCAAGATCCATATAATTCACCTTAATATAACATAATCTAAGCCATACAATCAGAACATTAGCTAACCAAACTAAGTCGAACCAACCTCAGAAACCTTTCTTTACCTAAACTTCTCGTATTTGTAAAGCAACTAATATAACCTTATGTAACATGCCAAAACTTAATATATCCTATCTTAAGCTGGCATAACCGTAACTAATAAAATAATATCAATGGTTAAAAAAATAATATATATAATTTTATAGTGTAACTTATTTTCACTGCCATGTCATATTCCCACGCAATGAGTTTGCCCAAAACCTTGCTCAGTATGCTCAGAGAGATGATGCTGTAACACATTATTATCTCCCAAGGTAATGTTGGCAAAGCTGGCCAAATAGTCATTTATCGATACAGTCGCATCTTGTCAGGATTTGAATCCCTTGATGGCTAATCAGCCAAAAGCTGTCTAAGTCCCCATCTTAAATATACTTAATTATGTAAAGCTTAGACAAAAACTTTCCGTTATGTTAAATATAATTTAATAAAAATTTGGAATGTACGGCCTCATAAAAATTTGTGTAAAATAAAATGACATAAACTGGAACATGTCATATTTTTCAAAGTTAAAATTAGGTTCTTTGTCATTTGATATGCTGTATGGTAATTCAGTGAACCGTTTATCTACATCGAATTTTATGGATTGTTTTCGACGAAAATATATGCAGATAACGACACATCATATATCTGTGTTACAAAATTTACAAATCGCTATAACTCATCGCAGCTGTGCGTAATTTTGTCGTCAACAATCCCGTAGTCTTAAATTGGAAAATTATATTAACTCTTTAATAATAGGTTTGAATTTTTTGCATATCCTTACAAGTGGAAATAATTTTGTTATAATAATCACAATCAACGAATTAATATGTATTATTTTCTGCGGCGGTGGTGTGTTATCTGAATTGAAATTATCTTCATGAGTCCTCATGACTAGTGCCTCATCAGTCTACACTATTACAAAAAGTTTTTTATATAGTATTTGATTGTAAACCT
Source organism: Clitarchus hookeri (assembly GCA_002778355.1). Taxonomy (NCBI): domain Eukaryota; kingdom Metazoa; phylum Arthropoda; class Insecta; order Phasmatodea; family Phasmatidae; genus Clitarchus; species Clitarchus hookeri. The sequence goes on from NQII01012881.1 coordinate 14,064, forward strand.
ATGCATTTATCATCGGATGTCAGGACTTCTTATTCTTTTCGCTTAGAATGTTCCAACGTCCATTCAAAAAATAAAAAATTTCATCCATTTTTTTCAATTTTCTTTGACAGATTTTAGCGTGATTGCATATTAAGGCAGAAAAATTGCAGTTTAATTATTTGTGGTAACATTTGTAAATTTGTGAAATTCATAAACTTGTTAGCTTTAAAATTTTGGTTGGTACTCGGGAGCTATATATTTGCCTAGATATAAGTAAGAGCACAAGATTTCTAATGAAAAAAATATTGTTAGCATAATTAGCATAAAAAAAAAAATTAATATAACTTTGTTTGTTACTATTAGAACTGTAGCTTTTTGAATAGATTTTAATGATTCCAAATCGGTTTTTCGCCAAATGACGATATGAGTAATTCAACATCAGTGAGCATCACCTTCGTTGGTCTAGATATATTGTAGGCTGTAGTAATTACTATTTATGATAATAACATATATCACTGCCTCACTACCATTATGCGACTCAATAAAGCTAAGGGGCATAGGTTATGTCATTTAACATGCAGCTTTACCAGGTTTTTAATCTTCAGCGGAGGTTGTTCCGCACACCCAGGCACATCCTTCTTCTTACTCTCCAGCTAAAAGCACACACAGTGAAACATGTAAAATACACCACGTAATTTGCACTTTTCTGTTTAAAGTATGTTCAATGTTCAGTGTATAATTTAAATATGGGAAACCTTTCAGTTATGTATAAATCTGAGAATTAAAATTCCCAATATTGAGCTCTGTAGAAAAATAAATGTTTTTTTTATTCCTAGTAACTCAATTCTGAAAATATTCAGTATAATACAAAACCAGGAAATATGTTGTACTGGCATCTAACTTCTTTAATCTAGGGTGTGACAAATCTCTGAAATATTAGTGTTTAGTAATTTATATTAAAGCATATGTATTAGACAATATATTACGAAAGTATAATTAGTCTGAATTGTTTTGCTATTATTCCTGGAAATTTTTATTGCGTTTTACTACAACTAAGATTTTCAATATTGAGTTTATGTATGTAGCAACTTAAAAAATACATTACTAGACAAATGCTACGAAGAACATTTTTATTGCTGCTAACATGTCTCTACACTCGTACAATATTTCCAGCTTTGTTAAAAAGTTTAAAATATCTTAAAGTGACCAAAGTTATCTACTATTTAAATATTGCTTTATAATTTTGTGGTAAGATTCCATGAAAACCCACAATGAAAATGAAAATAAGTGGGTAACTAACCTTCAAACTTAGAACTAAGAGATTAGTGAGCATTTTGATTTTAGTCTATACATTTTGTCGAATTTTATAGTGGTAAACACATATATTATTTGGATCCAACTTAAAATCATTTTTAACGCCACCGCAGGATAATATAAATAAATTTATCAAGAAATTATTAACGTGTTTCGTAAATAGATTAATATTTTATAATAATTAAAAAAAAAAAAGGTGTAATGCCCTAATTGTGCGCACAAAGTGTCATACTTCAGAACTTTGTGGCGAAGCTTACCAAAATTTTAGCCAAGTCAAAAAACATGTACTTTTAAAATTTTTTTCGAAACAAATTTTAATGTCAAAATCTTTATAATAACAATACGTAAACAAATGTGGCACAAGATGTTTCCATTATTTCGTATTTTAACTGAATTTTTGTTTTTGTTTTATTAAAAATACATTATTTTGACTTAATCTAGGAAAATAATTGTTAGTTGGGGTACCTTAATATGTGACACTACTGCGGAACCAGGAATAAAAAAAAGAAGGTTTTCAAAACATGCAGTAGCAGGGCGTATTATACGGGAACCTCACCCGACTCCTAGCTTTCCAGTTCAGAGTTGAGTGAAGATAAGATGCATAACGCAATGTTCACGAACATGGAGCATTAAATAATACAGAGGAGATACAGTTGATTATTCCAAGAAATGCAAGTGGACACACCAGCAAAATGGCGTCACATTCCAGTAAAATTTCCGAACGCTTTCCACCAATCAACTCCTGGTAACTTACTTCTTAGTTAGCAGCCCAGCCAATAGGTGACCTATCGCAATAGCATTAACCAATCACACGTTTCCAGAGTCTCGTGCAGACAATCAGCGAGAGGCTTCGCCCACACAAAGCAAACGCCACATAGTTTAGCCTCTGTGAACTTCTCTACTCTGTGGCACAGACACACGTCTGTTACTGCCACGACCGCACCTTGCCTCTAGCCCGTCAGTCAAGATGAGGATTGATAATAATTCTGACAATATTAAGAAAATTTATAAATTACGAAACAAAAATTTAACACTGGCGTCAAGTGTATATCAATTATATGAAAATGATCGCTTTATAAATGTTTTTCAGAATACCAGAGGCCCTTAACTGTTTAGTTCAGGTACATACAAAATAATCATAATAATTATTATATTTCAATGGTTTAAAATTTCCTAAAAGCTTTTTAAAGTACTGCTTATTGTATTTGTATCGCTTAGTTGACCATGAAAGTATTGTTAACTTCAGCTATTCCAAATTTTTTAGTCAGTTAGGTATACCGTATTTTGCGTGTGTCGGATATTTAAATTAATTAAGAATTACTTTGTAACAATTGCAATATAGTATTCAATCATAACGATATGTATTATGGATAAATGTTTTTAAGATAAAAAATTATAAACTATTAATAAATAGTATCCGTTATCCACATATGAAAATGTGCAAATGAATGCCAACTGTAGGCTATTCAGGATAAAGTGAGCACCATTTGAAGCCCTCTCATTTGGAGTAATTGTCAGTAAATTTATTTTATTGCAGCCATATACGTTAACATTCGAGACCGGTGAAATGTATACGCTCTGTGCATTACTTATATGGCGATATTTATTTTAATAATGGTAGAGGTATATAAAACGACTGATAGGAAAAAAGTTAAAAAGGACTTTAAAGTGCTCACATTACCGTGGACAGCCTAAACNATATTAGTAAACTGCACACACATAGCATTTACATGTTTTAATGTATTTGGAATAAATACGCACTATAAAAACGTAACAAATTAAGTACTGTATAACACTATAATTTTTAAAGAATGGAGTAGTTACGAATCCGAAAGTATTTGCATAACTGAAAAGTTACGTAAAGATGTTTAGGTTACGTAAGACTAGGTGTGAGTGTAGCCAACTTCGCTGACAACAAAGTATACTTACTGTGTTGTTGAGTTGTTGGACCAACAGCTCCAGCTTCTCTGCGTACCGGCGTGACTCATCAAGATTCCTGCCCAGGTCCTGCACCTGCGGCACACGTATACAGTATATACGTAGTTAACATGTCACACTCTTACTATGCCAGCATGACACCAAGCTTGTCAGCATCTCACCAGTGTACGTGTTGTGCTGATAAGTGACATTTGACTACACCAGCTGTAGTATAGAGAAGCAGCAGATTGAGAGTTAAACTGCATCTGTTACTCTCACTGCCACTAAAATAGTTTTATTTTTTTGGTCAATTTAATTGTATTGTTCTTTAGCATTTGAAAATATTATGTTAATTAAAGAAAACAAGGTCATGAAATCTGATGGATGCTAAAATATCTGTCCTTCCCAATAAACATAGAGTTGTAAAAATAATTCAACATATTTAGTCATGCATCATGAATTAAGAATATTATAGTGTTCTCTGTTCAACAAAGCAATTGTTTTGGTAATTATTGGTAAGTTCAAAGAATTGTGATTTTAGTAGATGGATATTTTTAAAGAACGTTCGTTAAAGTTGTCTAAGAACCTGGTGACACTGTCATATGCAGAGGACGTACGTCAACTTAACACTTGGCTACGCAGCTTATTTAATTTTCTCATAGCACTACAGTAGTATGATTATGATGACTCTGGGGCAACGGCGTCTGGCGTATGAGCTAGGAGCCGGCCTACGCCATCTTGAATATACCTTTTTCCTGTTTCTCTCTCAAAAATGCCCTTTTTCCTTTGAAATCGGCATTTTTTCGCATAAAATTTTCCTTCTTTTCTTAACATTTCTCGTTTTCCGTCAAAAAATCACCGAGTCCCTCATTTGCAGAGAATGAACCCAGTTAGGCAAAAACAAGCCATTGGAAGCATTTGGGATTCTCGTTTTTACCATTGAACTTGGCCTAAGACATTAAACTGTGTCCATGACCTTGTAAAACATTCCAACTAAAAATATATGAACTATCTCCAAAAAATCCTCAACACTTTAACTTATTTCTAAAAAATAACAACAAATAAAAAATATATTAAACACATATCTGTAGACATTATTTAAAGATATTTATGTAGAAGTGCTGGGGTTCGACTCGACCGGCCCTAGACAGGTCGACTAGTGTCCATCTCGTCCGCCATACTGGATGCCAGTGACCTTGACGTTGACCATGACCCCAGTGTCATTTAACTTTAAAACCCAAAAACGGCAAAAAAATCCCAATTAATTGAAAACAATTTGAAAACATTTAAAAACTAAGGTATAAATTACATTGACATAACCCGACTGCCACATTATATCCAGGTGACCTTGACCCGATACCTTTACCTTGAATGACTCTGAACTTAAAAATTCGGAAATTGTTCTAAAATGTCCCAAAAGTTTTATAAAAATTTCCAAAAACTATTTCAAAAATATAAAATTTAATAAGAATATATTGAAACATTTAAAAAAAAACAAAAATTTTAATGTTTTGGTTTGCAGGGGACGAGGGACTGGAACCGACCAGTCTCCAGGATTTGATTTTATCGAACCACAAAATTGAATCCAAGTGACCTTTAACTTGACCTTTGAACTTGATATGTAACCCTCTATGAAACTGATCCCAAAAATCTTACACACCACTCCAAACAAATACATAAATATAAAAATTATACATAATGAATAATTACAAAAATTATAATAAAAAATTTATTTCAAAACATTACATTTCCGAAAATTCCCTCGGCACCACATCCAGTTGGCGACTGACCCTCACCAATATTTCTCATTGGTTAATTAGTCGGTTCCGCTCCACTCCTGCCACCAATGATTCTTATTGGCTCATTATTTGTACTCACTTCATTCCTCCCCACCCACACAAAATGTTTTTATTGGCTTATTAATCACGCTCGTTCGACCCAACACCGATATTTCTCATTAATTAATTAGTCAACAGGCTTCAATCCNACCCAAGACGAGCTGCCGATTTAGCTATCATGTACATTGTTGTCGGACTTGACCATGGCCCTAGGTGAGGTTTAACCCAAAACATCAAGAAAACAAAATGATACAAATCCCAAAAAACGGGGAGAAAATACAATACTGCCACCAACTACCATGTAGGATTCCATNCCATGTAGGATTACGTTTTGCTTAGTCACATTTCCATCACGCTCACACATTCCTTCTCATCTGTGCTCCATCCAACATCTTGTATTATATCCATGCTTTGTTATTCCCTGTCAGCCATCTTAGTTTCCATCAGTACAACCATCGTACATAACATCGTAACCATGTCTTCCACATGCTTATGCTCTATCATTCCATGTCAGCCATCTATGATTTAATTTGTTTAAAATACCATAGAAGCTGGCGAAACAAACATTCTCTCAAACTCTCTCATGTAATGTCACCATCTTTGTTTTCGTTTTTTTGTTAGTTGCGGTCCATTAATTTCTTATCATTCTCACTTGATATAGTCATATACCGTTATATTAGGTCTTATTCATGCTCTACAATTCCACCTCGATTTAGAAGCCTACTAAATTAATGGGTCCTCTCAAACCACCATATTTAATTACATCACTTCTGCAAGCATTGACTAACATAAGGACTTGTCCTTTAACAATCAAGATTTTCCATTTAGTTTGTCAGTTGTGTTTACTAGAAAAATAACTGTGATGTATTAGAGCAACACCGGACATGTAGATATTTATGTACGACCTCTCTTCGCCATATACTGTACTGAATTATGTCTGGCCAGTCTCGACTCAGCCTTCACCCTCCCCTCTAAGTCTTAGAGTCAAAAACATTTCTAACGCTTCAACAGCTTACTTCCAAGACTGCTACGTCCAACCTGCTTAGAATGTATTACAATATTAATATGTTCTTTTATGTATGCTTCAGCATATGCCTTTGCTACATTATCAATGATTGTGCACATTTAGTGATTGGCCTACACAAGAAATCTTGAAGAATTAACTTTAAATCACCATATTTTGTCCACATAATTTTATTAATTTGTATTATCATGATCACTTACAGTATCGGCTTGTAGTGGCAGATCTGCAGGCAAAGGCTACCTTATTCCCTATATCAGGGAAAGTAGTCATTCTAGGCTACGGTATATCAGCACTAGCAAGAAATAAAACACATTTGTTTATTCATTGAGAACATATTTTTTTACGTACATCAGATTAAAAACATTAAATATCTTTACATTCTCCATACTACACATGCAGTGTCTTTCCAGCAACATGCTAACTTTTCACATGATTATTATAGTCTGCTTATACACAGTTCGAGACTGCCTTATGCTAGCAAGCATCCACCCAAAGCCCTTAGCTGTATGTTGTTCTTCTTCACGACAAAGGTTTTCTTTCAAGCCCTTTACAGCCTCTAGAATGCGATAAACGATGTACAATGCTTCATTTGCAGTCTTGAATGCCCACCGGCTGATTTCTTCATCCAAAGGTCGAGGCTTTTCATAGGTACACTTCTGCCAAACATTACATTTTGTGGGACCTTTTTCTTCGACTTCTTCTGTTAATATTATGATTATACTTTGTTAAATTTTGTCCTGGTATGTACATATGTCTTTCGTACCAACAAAGTTATTTATTAATACATAATATTTTTAAATGCCCTGAAAGAAAATTATTTTCGGTAGAATCTATTCGATATGGTATCGCCAATATCTAGTGCAGGACATTTATTAGCTTCAGGAACACTTCCTTTACAGTTCTTGATAATTTTCTTCAGCTTATCACTTCGTTTGAACAGATGTTTGCACTTAACACATTGTTGCATAACACAGGAAGGACCCTTCACTGAAGTGGTTCTTTCGTGATTCCTTTCACTTTGGCTGGAGGTAAATATCTTGTCACAGTTACAACAACGAAGCCTTGACGAAGACATCGATGACAATACTGCTTTAGATGCTCCATAAATAGAAGTCGATGGCATTCCCGAAGAAGTAGATGGTGACACTGCTGTAAGTGACTTATCTGAAGAAGACGAAGGTGCTGTCGGCGTTAT
>NQII01012882.1:0-16313 GCA_002778355.1 Clitarchus hookeri
CACTCTTCATACGTGAGGAAATCTGGGAGCAACACCGCCAGGAATCAAATCCAGTTCGTCCCGGTGGAAGGCTAGTGGTCTACCCCATCACGAATATTCTGCGCGCGGGGACTGCGCATAGTTCCATGGGACTGAACTTGCTCACGTAATTAGAAATGTGTTTCCTGTAATGAGAGTCTACTCAGGACTGCGCATAGTTCCATGGGACTGAACTTGCTCACGTAATTAGAAATGTGTTTCCTGTAATGAGAGTCTACTCGAAGCAAAGGTATACTTTTAGCTCACTTAAGTTATGCTTAATGCAATAAATAACATTGATTTTTTCTATATATTGATTTTTTTCTGTTGAATAAAGTGTTATCTAACTAATAGAGTAAATAAATATATCTCTCTTATAATTGTATCTGAACTTTACAAGAAAACTGTGAAAACTGAAACAATCATGCTCACTGGTTAATTTGTTTTAAAACAATAACTGGCAGAAAAGTGAGAAATCAATCATTATAGTGAAGACGTGATTAACACAAACTTTACTATCGAAATTAATATTTATTAATAATATGGTATTTTAAGTGTCATATCATTTATATGCGAATTTCATCAGTCATTGATCCATGCCAAATGAATTTTGACATTTTCATGAAAGGAATTTGTACATAACACACAATCTGGGCGTGAACTGCGTCAAGTAATTCTTCCTTGACGCGTTGCAGCTGCCATATTCACGTAGAAGTACCTGAGAAATCTGAATTTGGCAGCTGCAACGACGGTCGAAACGTCGAGAGAGAATTGTTTGATGAGGTTCAAGCCCAGAAGTCTCATGTGTATCTCAAACCACCGCGAATTGCTGTGATATAAATATACATACTGTTTAATTTGATTCGCTTTTAATTATGGTAATTTAAATGAAGGAAGAATGATATTTCATATTATTCTGATGAATGATATAATTGCATTTCGTTACTGGCTACATAAGTCATTATTTATACGAATTATGATTATATATTTATTAAACTAAAGTCTGATTTTAAAATTGTAGTGGGATAAGATAATGTAGTTTGCATGTGCATATTACTATGAAAGGTGAACAACGAATTTATTATACATCACATACCTAACTCTCTATTTGGTGAAAAGCGAACGTATCCCTACCACCTGCACTGTAAAGTGACTTGTACCAACTTCGTGCTTGGCTTTGCTATTTTGCTACTGTCGAAGTGCGACGAAATTTCAGCGACAACAAGCGCCACTCGATGGTACTAACACTAGTTTCGTACGGTTAACACTGCACTTATAATGCATTCTCTTCTGCAAGTGATTTTCTGCAAGCAAGAATTTTTTTCAAGCCAACCCAAACGCAAAACACGAACATTTGATTTCATTTTGACATCTTAAACGCATGTATTTAAAACATGACCAACAGAATTACTCCGGATTACGTAAAAATTTATTTTGACTTATTTAAATTACATGCGTGTAAATGCAAGAAAATTTAAATACGTGTTATACGATCTAGTTTCATTTTCCCTTAAACATTTTCGCGATGTTATAAATAAAATTCTATAACTCGCCAAAATACCCTCTATGAAATTAATTGCAAATTTACTTCATCAGTCTATACGTATAGTGAGGAAGTACAAATGGTAATTTTTTCCCACATATCCATTGTATAGGCCCTTAATTGGTTTACGAAGAATTCAAGTTGTTATAGGAGGACCCAAATTGTATTAGTAGCGTTGCTCATACGTGGTATTTCCATAAAACATGAAATGTTAATTTCCATTACTACAATTTAGAAAGTTTACCCGAATTGGTTTCACAATCAAGCTACTGCAGCATTACGTTTGATATTTTAAAATTGCTTATCATAATAAATATAAAATTGCAGTTAAGTAAGGTCCAAAGAATGAAAAAAAAAATCCATATAACAGTAAATAATGTTCCTGCTCTGTGGGCAGCTATATATTATTACAAATAATATCTTAAAATATAATCGATCCGCCGATCAGCCACACCCAGGGAGTTACGGCAGCTTGGACTAACGACACCAAGGGCTCCAGGGCAGCTTACTTATATGGAGTGTTCAGTGTGTACCGCGAATATGATAGGAATCCAGTTATTCTGGATTATTATTTACAGCTTGAGGGAAGAAAATCTGCTGATCTGATCTTTGCATAATCTCTGTACTCTCAGTTATGTGGTGCACAAACTTTCACAACGTGGACTTAACCGCATACCTGAAATTAGGCCTACTAGAGATCGGTAAATTCTGAAACAAAAAAATTTAAATGTAGGAGTTAATACCAGAAATAACCTATCAATATTGGCGATCTATAGTATTTGCGCGTTTGGGTGACCTGCTGAAGTATCGAAACACTATTTAGATTCTGAAACTGAACCCAGCCTTCAGATCACAGCGGTGCTATCGATCATTATGTCTGGAAACACCAGAATTGGTGGGGTGTGAAATTTAGTTAGGACACCGAAACATCTGACTGGCGCCTTGCAGTCAGCGCTATACCGGGCCATGAACAGCAGAGAGCGGTCGTACGGTCGAACCACGGTAGGTTATTAACCCTTCCCTACAGCTTTCAGAGTTCAAACTAACTCATGTCCCTTTAAACTCGTCTCATTAGAGCCCTTTAGACATTTGCAACAAACTGAGATGTGTAACTGGAGACGTTAAATATACTATCACAGCTACAATATACACATTTACCCATGCCAAGTCGTTCATAACATAACAATACTTTCCTCCTAAAATCTTCCTTACACTCGCTCAAAAAAGGAAGGTAGCCAAACTACTCGCCTCCTACCTAGACGAATAAGGTTTGACTCCTGTTGGGTCGCTCGAGTTTTCGCCAGTGGGCAGCATGGTGGACTTTGCGGTTGACCAGCTGGTGATCGCGGGGTACTCCCGTTGCCCCGCTCCATGTTCACCTCATTCCACCCTCGCCTGCGCTTAAGACCTCGCGGTTAAGTGCTGACCAAACCTCGTAAAGCTAAAAAGCGGACATGTATGATAAAACGAAAAAAAAAAAAACCCATCACTTCCAAGGAGATCTTGTTCGATTCACAGTCAAATTTCTTAGCATACCATCCAAAGAAAGTCTATGTTTATGAGATCACTTTCCTGTATGTGTATGTATTTTATGTAGGCTCCTTCACTACCCCCCCCCCCTTTCCCCTCTTTTCAATCCGTGAAAAGAATTTCACCAAACTCGGTACACTTGGAAAGGCTTTTATAGTTTTCAACTTTGCTGAGTTCTTATTTTCAGAATGGAAGTTGTAGAAATACTTTTAGTATTTTTGTTTTATATATCAAATTGTTTACCTGTTTTCAACCAAACTTTGTATTATTAAAATATATCTATTACAAGTATAAAATATGTTAAAAGGTTTATACGTATCCCCTTTAGTCACCCATTTTGTAAGTTAGCAATTCATGAAAATAATTTATTTCTTTCTTATCTCGGAAAACAATTAACTGACTAATACCAAATTTGGCAAACACATAATACTACGTCAGATCATTTTAATTAATAATTTTTATTATACCAGGCACTCACTTTAAAAATGGCCGCTACATAAAAATTTTAGCCTAGTACACTATATAAACAATACAATATAATCAGTTTCAGCATAGCNATAAACAATACAATATAATCAGTTTCAGCATAGCTTCGCATGCTGGCAGTATCTACTACATCCATTAAAATTGTCTACAATTTTTCTTTTGTGTCATTTTATAAGATGAAGGCACATGAAAAATGAGGGTTTTTTTCACATCAGGAAACATAAAAAGAGATTCCTACAAAATAGGCAAACAAATAGTAGTACTACGGTACACTTTGTAAATTGACATGTTTTAAGAGGACCAAACACTTGTTTTAAAATCGTGGCCATATAATTATTTTTGCTTAGTAAAATAAACCTGCAAAACCATGTTAATCATATCCATTTAATTTTGTATGCTGGCAGTACCTATCGCAAAACTCAAACACATATTCACAAAGTCTCTTTTATCCTCCATGTTGTAAAATAGAGCCAATTGAAAAATATTATTCTTGTCACATCATAAGAAACAATCATCCAATTACACACAAATTGGCAAACAAATAATACTGAAGTAGACCATTTTAATTAAATCTTTTATGAGAACAGACACTCTATTTTAACATAGTGGCATTATAGAAAATTTATTTTGATACGTTATATCCACGGGACTATATGACGAATTCTAACTTATGTTTGTATGTTGGTAGCATCCGTTACAACAATCGAATGTATTTTTACAGTGCCTATTTTTTCCACCAATTCTTAAGATAGCACTATTTTTTATTAAAGCCGCGTGTCAATTTGCTAGCAAAATCCACCGATTCCCACCAAATTCAGGCAACTAGTAACACTTTAGTAGTTCATCTAAGTGTACATGACTTAGTGAGTATTAATGTATTTTAAACGAAACACCATGTATATGTTTTAGGTCCTAGTATGTTTTACTCACGTCCTAAATAAATTCAAACAAACTTTCTGTATTGGCAATATCTGTGACCAAAACACAATATAAAAAGGCATAAAATATTTTGTTTATCATTTAAGAAGATATAACCACGTCATAAAATTTAACTTTTGTGCCATAACTCTGAGAAAAATCAACAGATTCCCATTAAATTTTGCCCACAGGTAGTGCTATATTAGGCCATGTAAACTTACATGCTTCCATTGACTCGTATACTTCTTATCAGAATTAAGACCCTGTAATTTTTTTCAGGTTAGTATAACATGTGTACCAAAACATTAGATCTACTTAAACGGAAGTTGATGCTGCTAATCCTACATCCATAATTATTTTGGTTTCATGCCATCATACGGTAGTAATCGACCCGAGTAAGGCAAGTTTATATTTATAGCTGCCTATCTAGTGTTGCTTATGTTTCTGGTTCCATATATATTGCTAACTCTGTTAACAAGTCTTTGAGGCGTACTTACAATTTAAAGTCTTTGCGCAATTCAAAAAAACATTTTTATCCATGTGGAGGAAAGTAAGGTCATTACTTATATCAATAAGTAATTGTTTAGAAACAAATTTGACAGACTTCAAAAGTACCAGACCTTGTGCGCTTATTATCTAATGATTAGCACGCTGGTCTCCCGAAGCGGCGATATGGGCTCTACCCCAGCTTCTTGGAAACGTAGTGGATGTTGACGATTACTGGAAATTTTTCCTCGGTCTGCTCTGTTGCCCTGCGCAAATGAATTACCACACTTCGTCAATGTTGGCCTATGCATTAGTTTTATGTCACATTCCGAGAAAGGCATCCCGAGGAACCACCCCAGCTTTGAGGTACACCAATGTTTCTTTATTTATGGCATTAGCTAAAAACAAATGCTGTAGTCGCGAAGCTTTATGCCGCACAAAAAAATACTCGTGTGTTACGCCAGAGCAGCCGACAGAGTTGGCAAGGGACCTCCCTGGAGGCATTTCAGTTTAATTGAAACCCCCATTACTGGGGGCCAGAAGTCGGAAATAGATCACGATTTCAAGGGAGGCTATCGATCGCCCCGCAAAGAACTGAGCATGCCTTTGAGTGCCTGGTGGTTTCGAGTGGACGCAGCCGGCAACAGCAAGGAAAGAAATTACGAGCTGTCAATTTTTAGACGAATATTATCGGAACTTGAAACAGAAACACGTTGCTTTTAGTGGAAGCTTGGCGTTTCGAAATAATTGTCAAACGGCTATAGTGACGAATTTCATTTGATTAGCAATAGCGGATAAACTTTTAAAGAGTACAAAGAAAAGCACAATGATTGGCAAAAAGTATCTGTTCCGGCGGTGGAAAGGAACAGATGAGGCAGAATTAAATCCGTATAAAACTCTCACCACTCCATTAAGATGTCGGCAGGCTGCTGGTGTAAAATGACAGGATGTTTATGGCACTATGAATCTCAGTGGAAATGGTTATTTCTACCAAAGTTCAAACATAATAAGGTTGACAAAAGAATAATATTTTTTGTAATTTAAAAAGTTGCACGTGATATAACGATCTCAGTTTAAAACGACGTTGATATATTTCAATACGTGTCCAGGTTTTCCTTCTTAAATCTAACAAGTAATTACATTTATTAGTTACGGAAATTTCTCTCGTAACTTTAATATGTAATTCACTGCAGGTATTAAATGTATGTTATTATCTGTAGAATGTCGATTTCGAGAGTATTATTTTACCTACATGTTATATCGTAATAAGGCAGTATTTAATTTCATCAGCTCAGTTGTTTCTTATTGTCTGAATAAATTTGTTGTTTAAGGCCACATTTCACGATAGTATGTAATTACATCATTTGAAAGATATTTATATGCGGAACACTTTAATGTTAGTATTTGTAGTCAAGTGATAATAGTTTTCAATATATAGCACCAAAAATTTGGCTATTTTCGATTATAGGAGCTTAGGATTCTATGCACCTAATTAACTTCACCAACTTAATAACATCTTATGTAATCTACATAATACACACAATATATGAATTAAGTATCGAAGATATTTAACTACGACTAATGAGATACTGGTGTCCTGAATCTCTTTTAAGATATGTACTGATGTTTTTGCCAACACAACTTTATTCTTCAATTAAAAATTTATCAATTTAAATATTTTTTTCTCTCGGATGAATAAACACGTGTTTGGAAAACTATCAATAAATTATTTAAAATATATTCAGAATGCCAGTTGCCAAATGATGATTGTTTAATATCCTTGATATTTTATGAGTAGGTTGTGTTTATAATATAAATCGCATGATATGTGATTTAGTTGACATTGAAAATTGCGCTACAAATCGTTCGTTTCTTTGATTAGAATGCAACATTAGACAAATTTGAAGTTTACTCACAGTGCCAGAAAACATCCGAAGACTGCATAAAATCTAAAAACAGAAATCAGCATAAGGTTGAAAAGAATTAAGAACAAAAAAATTCAAGTTCGTAAAGTTTCTGCAATGTTTGTGTAATGACAATTAATTTAATGTACCAGTAATTGGGATCGAATCTTACGTTTACAAGCCCAGTCAAGTTGGATCACATATTACCTAAACAAAAAATTGAAATGTAAAGCTGAATTTTTGCACAGTGATACTACTTACTACTTACTAGACTTGATGAACGACATGTCAAAATACTTGGACTTTCTTGTGTTTGCATCCTACAATTTTAAGTGCTTAAATTTCCTGGGGCGTAAGGTTGGCACTATTATTTTACTCTATCTCATATTGTTACACAACGGATAGTTCGAATGAGCTCGCGTTGGTCTCAAATTTAAGAGGAAACCTTATCAGACATATTGCTGTGCTCTATACATGAGAACTAATGTTGCAACACATTTCTAAAAAACAAATAAATACAAACAAATTCCAATTTATTTGAAATAATTTTAAACTTCTGGGATTTAGCTGCTTTAAAATAAATACTAGGCAAACATTATCCCAAATAACAATTGTTGTTCGTTCTCTGCCCACTCCAACGGTATATATACTTGATCTGTACGTTTGATGATTCTGAAACTGTAGTCAAATTACGTGACGCATGCATCACCTTCGACGATGTGTTGTAGTTCCAGCCCATCCGCAATGACCTTGCAAGGGCAAGCGCTACCCGGTAAACCACGCTGGTAGCAGCAGTGGTGTTTTGTAACAGTTCAATCTGCGAGTGGGATTTGTACAAGCGGTAGTGTATCTGGTGTCCGATTTATAAGTACTGAAATGTGATACTTTGAGGATGGGTATTTTGGAAAAATATGTAACATATAACAGTTCTCACCATAGTGAACTCTTAGTACAGTGTTTTGGAAATGCACTGCAAGTTTAAGAGAAGCAAGTGAAATAAAAGTAATGATGACCTAAGGATTCCTTTCCTAGCCAAGGAACAATCATAGTGTATTTAGAATACCGGTAAGCATTTTGTAGATTGTTTTAAAATTGCTATTTAGTGTACTCTTAACATAACATGCATAACATAACATAACTGATGCATAATAAATATTCATGAATCATTTTGAAAGCCATATTCGGT
Source organism: Clitarchus hookeri (assembly GCA_002778355.1). Lineage (NCBI taxonomy): Eukaryota > Metazoa > Arthropoda > Insecta > Phasmatodea > Phasmatidae > Clitarchus > Clitarchus hookeri. The sequence continues at coordinate 8,072 of NQII01012882.1, forward strand.
AATTAAATTGTTCCATCGAACAAAACTGATCAAATAATCTGTCATTGTAAAGTTAGGTACATACCGCAGATGTGTCACCGTGCTGTAAGAAAGTCGTTAATAGATATTTACAAAGAATTTGGGTCTACATATACTTTTAAATAAATAAATAAATGCTGCGTGAAAACAAATGCATTAAGCGTATCTTCGTGGTTGAATCGGAGGCAAACTGGTAGAAAGTGTTTTCTATGAAAGTTTAAGACACAGGTGATCGAGAAAACACCTAAAAGACCTAATACGACCCCTCAAAACTCATGATGGGCTCACTCATGGACGAGGTAAGTGATTACAGATAGTACTTTGGGTCACTGCATCCACTCATTTCCAGGGTGTTTGAAAATGCGCAATGCAATGGAGGAATTTTGAGAGATGACGTCTCAAACGNAATGCGCAATGCAATGGAGGAATTTTGAGAGATGACGTCTCAAACGATCAAGCCGGTAATATGTACTTCCCAATATTGTTGATGTATTATATTTGTTATGAGTGTCTGGAAAATTAAAATAATTTCATCAATTTCAGCACGTTAATCTTCGAGACACTCGTCTCACCATGGACAAGCATGACTCAATAATTCCGCAAAACTGGATAGAAACTCACACTCCGTTCCCACATGCGAATAACCTGCATTCTGTATCGTCTGGAATCTCTGCTGATTCAAGAGTAAACTTTGATAATGCTGAAGCAATTGGTGAGATAGCTTTTCAGGCTATTATAGGTAAGATTTCCGCAGAGGCAAGAATTTCTCGGAAAGCCAGAATTAATTCCCTATTCAGTGTGCATAACACAGTCACTATTTACAATAAAGTAGTTCCTGTAAGCGAAAACCAGCTCTCATGCGGATAGTATGCATAATAAAGAGTGATAGAGAGAAGGCTGAGTATCTCAAGTACTAGCTTTCTCCATAGCCACGTCCTCTTTTCGATGGTTCACATATGAGGACGACAGATAAATCTGCCTTTTCACACTTTTCACACATGTTTCGCCAGAAGGAAATATGGCAGTCGGCTCACCTAATCTTGTTTTCGATGGAGGTTTTATCACGCTGCAACTACAACATGACAACGGCTGACTAATTACGGTCAGATCTGTGACTTGTATGTGAAACATACAACCAATAATTATCCGTCCGCAGCGGTGGTATTCATTCGCTATAGTGGAAAACCGGGAACGAGAACCCAGGAACAGGCTCGGCAGGCAATGAGGAGGTCGTGTTCTGATATTGCCTTCGTCGAACAGATTATGATGACTACTTCACAGGAATATTTCTTAAGTATTAAGAATAATAAAGCCCATCTTAAAGCTACGCTAAATTTGCGTTTAATGGAGGCTAGTGTTCGAGATGTTCAAGCCAAATGTGATTCAGATATACTGAAAGTTACAACTGTACTTGAAATAGAACTACTAGGAAATCCTGCCATACTGGTCGGTACCGATACGGATCTCCTAGTTATGATAACTTATAGTAACCGGTCCAGTGTAAATGTAAAAATGATGCATCGAAGTACCAATAAAACCTCTGCAGAACTGTATGACATTGCTGCAATCCAAAAATATATTGGTCGCATGCAGAGTGTAGTCCTGTTTGCGCATGCTGTCACCGGAGGTGATAAAACGTCTGCAATTTATGGAAAAGGCAAAATAGAAGCATATATGTTGCTACGGAAAAATGTAAGCCTACGTTCAGAAGTAGTTAACATCATTAGCAGCCCTTCATCTCATCCTGAAGAGTTAGCCACCAGTGGAGACAGGTTTGTTCGCGCTCTTTATCCTAGTGGACATAAATTTTATAATATTGACGATCTGCGACCTCACTTGTACAATCGTACAGTTGCTAGGCCGGCTCGCACAGCCTCTTTTGAGCTTGCGGTGCTTCTTGCAACTAAGCAGTGCTCTACCAACACTCATTGAGGACATACCTTCAGGGTAGGCTCTACTGTATGTGTGTGTACGAAAATAGTTGTTTACAATTTTGCATATAAGTTTACAACTTTTACTGTGATTTCAAGTATATGAATGGTGGGGGATGGCAATTTTCTTATTCAGTAGATACTCTCATGCCAGTCTCAAATAAATTGCGCCCAGTCTCGAACTTTTGATGCGGATTATTGCATGCACATGCAATCGTGATTTCAATGATCGATATCACTGCATTAAAGCGGGTGCAAGCTGTTCTGACATGTGTAGGTAGACATTGGCGAGGTACAAATGGCTTAAACTCAGCGAGTTACGAACTGGACTCTCATGAGCTCTAATTTGACCATGGTACGTAAATTGAGTCCAGTTTCAGAATAATCTGTCACAAAGAACAAGTAGATATAACATTGACGAGGGAATAACACTGACAATAATTTTTATATGGAGTTAAGTTTGACATTATTACAAAAATTTGAATTTCGTGTATTTATTTGTATTCTAGAGATATGTTGTAACATATCTAAACAATACAGCGACATGTCTCACAAGATTTTCTTGTTAATATCAGACTAACCTGAGCTCAATCGCACCATCCGTTGCGTAACAATATGAGATAGAGTAAAATAGTGCAAATTTAATTACCCAGTACCGTTAAGGGCCTAAACATGTAGGACGCGAACATGAGAAAGTCCGAGTATTTTAATATGTGGTTCCCGAAAGTTAGTAATATCAATGTGGCAAAATTCAGCTATACATCATTTTTTCATGGGTAAAAACTAAATTTGACTTATATCAAATGATTGGGAGTATGATACAAAAATTGCCTTAAACAGATAATTTATAGTTCTGTTATTTTAAGTCTACTTTCCAAATAATATAGAGCTTATGAAATAAGCCTACTTTCCTGTCTGTATGTCTGTGCGGATGAATGTGTCAATGTAGTTTTGTGTGTGTATGCGCAAGCGTATGTGCGTACCCCACTCAAAAGCTTTTGAGCGCTTGAATCGAATTTCACCAAACTCGCTACACATAGATTTTACACTTAGTAAGGATATCTTAGGCCTAATTATATTTTTCGACTACACCAGATTCTTACTTTCAAAACGTCGGCCATATATAAATTTCAATCAAATTGGGTAATCAGACAATGCATCAGGTAAGCGTTGCATTAGGAGATGGGTAGTGATCTGGCTAAGTAATTTTGTAATATAACACCACATGAAAAAATAAAGCCATTCTATGATACATCAAAAATTACTTAACCAATTCTCGTCAAATTTGACAAGTATGTTATACTTGGAATGCCATTTAAAATTAGGTAACTTATACTAATTAGGCACGTATTTTGGAAATGGCTGCCATACAAATATTTAAGGTGTATCTGGAATATCTATCATACTGTTCAAACAATTTCGACCTAATTTTGTATGCTGGAAGTATATATTACGTGCATTTTTATTCAAAATATCACGATATTTGCTAGTTATTTTATAAGATATTGCCACACTAATAAATAAATCATTAATGTAATATATCGGGAAACGATAGACCATATGTTAATGTCATATGTCAAAAAGAAAAATACTCATACAAAATTTTTAAGACAAGAAAGTATTACTGCGGAAGGTTTATTAAACTGGCATGTTTAAGTATGTGAGACACTTATTTTTAAAATGGCTACCACATGGCCATTTTAGATTAAAATTTTATATGGTCGCAACAATAAAATCAATTCCAGATTAGATTAGTATGTTGGCGGTACATATTAAAACTACCATTTTTGTCAAAAACGGAGCCTTTTTGTCTGACAATTTGTATGATACCGTCACACGAATAAATTAAAATTTTTATCTCGTATCTCGGGAAACAATGGATGGATTCCTACCAAATTTGGCAAACAAGTTGTACCGCAGCAAGTCACGTAAAACTGCATGTTTTAGTAGGCCAAAACTATATATTTTAAATGGCGGCCATATAATTATTTTAGGAAAGTATGCTATATTGTCGAAACCATTCAATAAATCCCGAAATATTACTGTATGCTGGCAGTTTATGTATATTACAATAAATAAATGTGTGCAATCAAATCCATTTTCCGCCATTTTGTAAGATAGCATTATATTACAAATTAAACTTTCTGCCACACTTCCGGGAATAATATATTAACACCAAATATGCCAAACAAGTAGCATTAGGGCAGGAAATGAAAATTAGTATGTTTAAGGGGGCCCAGACATCTATTTTAAAAATGGCTGCATATAAACATTTTCCCTCAGTGTTATATATCAACGAAATTACGGAACAAATTTCAACATACGTTTGTATGCTGACAGTGTCTATTATAACAATCAAATTGGTTTACAAAGAGCCTCATTTCTCCGCCATTTTGTAAGATAGCCCCAAATTTTGCGAAGAGTTAGTACTGAGGTAGACCATAATAATGTTATGTATTATTTGTGACTACCACTTATTTTCCTAACTTCAGCTTTAAAAACACTTTAGCATAGTGTGCTATATCTACGAATATATGTTACCAATTTTAACTTAACCCTTGTATACTCTGGCTATGAAAATCATGTAATGTATTAATACATAATATTTTTTGTCATCCATTTATGAAGATCGTCACATTAAAAACAAAACTGAGATTTCATGATATTTCCCGAAGATCAACAAACCGATTCCCGCCAAATGGCAAACGTAAATAGAACTACAGTAGGGTATGTGTCCTTACGTGTTTTAGGTGCAGCAAACCTTATTTTAATGGAGTTGAAACAAGTAAGTTAGCTTAATGTAATATCCATGAAACAATTAGTTAAATATTACCAAAATCTGTTAACTTACGGTATTCATTAGAAGTATCGATTATGAATACAGAGATCTTTCTTTGCCAGACTTCTTGCAAAATAGTGCCAGGTGAGAAAATAGAACATTTTGGCATATTTCCGAAACAATTTATCTAATATCCACCAATATTTTGCACACCTTAAGTGAAGGTAATATAAATATATATGATTTATGTGGGGTCAGACATTTATTTTCAACATGGCGGCCGTATAAATATTTGATAAGTTTGTCATATCTTTAAAAAATTCTACCAAATAAACCAACGTTTTTATGCTGACTGTAAAACATTCTATACAAAAACATTCTTTTAACAATTTTGTAACGTTAACCAAATAACAAAACAATTGTAAATACGATATCTCAGGGACAAATCAAAAGATTTCCACAAAATGTTTCAAATATTTAGCCCTACGGTAGGCCATATATTCTTATGTGCTTTTAGTGTCTCAGACCCTTATTTTCAAAATGACGGCCTTATTAGTATTTCCGGTAAGTAAACCCTCACATACAAAATAGTAGACGGATTATATTCGAAGTTAAATCTCCGAATCCGATCTCCGTAATGTAGTTGGTTGAACGCAAGCTTTAGGTACGCAGTTTCCCGCGTTCGAGTCCCGGATAAAGTACGTGCTTATTTGTAATCATTAGACTAATGTTGGCTATGTTTCTAAACTACATTTCTAGTGACCACGCAAATCACTGCCACCAAAGTAGTTAAAATTTTAATTATAAAATGTTTCAACAAATCTTATGCATTTAGATCAAAGTTTTTACGTTTGGCTAATTAATTTTGACTCTGGCTTAAATTGTTTTATTGGAATTAATGTTTATAGTTATATATTTTTTCAATGTCAAAATTTATTAAATACAACAGTGACGTTTATAATCCTAATTTCGATAAACTCAATAAGCGAGCTCTGTAGCTGTAAATTTCGATGAAGGGAATTAAATGACGTAATCATCCTATACCTATCCAAATAAATACCAATACTGGCAAAGTTGTTATTGTCGCCAACATATGTTCTTTTACAACAGATATACCAAACAGTTCCAGCTAACCAACAGATTATGCTCTCCAAAAACATATTAATCTGACCGTGAACTCGATATACATAGGCAATGTTAAAAATAACCAATCTGATCACTTGAATTTACTTGTAAAATGTAATATGTAAGAGTACTAAATATATATGTATCCAATGTCGGAACAATGAAATTATTGTTCGGCTCAACACATTATTTTTGAAAACTTTAGTTGGATTAAGAGAACGAATGCAGATGTTCAAAGTAAGGAGCAGATTAGTTTAGTGAACAAAATATCTTTCAGTGTAGACGAATACGTTTTTTTATTTTGATTTTGTATCTGAAACTACACATTTTCTTAATGGTGTCGCAGTTAACGCGTAGAAACAACAATTCTCAGAACAGGTAACCTAATATTAAATACACGATTCTGTCATGAGCAATAAAAGATAGGCATGTCGAAGAAATGCACGAAAATAACATATGAAAAACTGTGCGAAAGAGGAGCGATAAAAGGTTCTGCGAGAGTTAACACGGACAGCGCGCCGAACTGGTTGTCATTTGGGCCGTTCTTCTTACACAGCCAGACTGTATTGGGAACAGTGAGCATGCGGATGCATGCAGGCGTGCTGGACCAATTCTGGACGACGCCTGTAGAACAGTATTAGGGACGACCGTTTCATTTTTAAAATAGCAGGAACGGAGTTATCTGCTTACTTTTTTCAACAACCAGTGACGTATGGCAGTATAACTATAGCATGATATTTCTGACCGACGAGTGTCTCGGGTCACCTTAGTTACAGTGGTAACAGCGGAGAGAAGCTAAGAATGCTGTGGACTTTTGACATATTTTCTTCTACTACTAAGAACTATTTTACTACAGGATGGACAACCATTGCACCACAGTTCAAAGGGCCGTAATTGGGCTTTAAAGACCCTGCCTTGCTATACCGCCACACAAGTTATTTAGTATTAGCGTAATGGTCTGTGGAACATTTCCGTATAAATGTAGTTTTCAACTGGTAGTGACATGAGTATCGTTGAATGCACAGTAGTACCCAGAAGAAAACCTGCGACTTCATGAGCTAGAATTGCTAGTCAAGTGCATAAGAGCCAGATTCCAGCAATATAACGTTACCGTGACACGGCTAAGGTCCAACCGAAGTATTAACGTCATGTGTTAATAGTTTCAACACCTCCGTGCTCTTGCAATAAAACTGATACGTTACCGTTCGGATATTGGGGATGAGGTGGGACGCCAGCTTTTATATTTAATGAAGTGTTGGTGATTTGGCAAATAGTTAGGAACATGTGTGATGACATCTGTCGCAGTGTAACATACAGCGATGCTTTATTTCATGACAAATTATTTCGATACATTTATCCAGGCGACAGGTGGTGTGACGAAGTTAAAGATGTGCCCTAATAGGTGGGCGTAACATTTTCCTAACCTAATGATGAAACAATCTCTATTTTCTAGAATCTTAATCATCGCATTTATTAAATAAAATGTTTAATCCGAACGTTAAACTTTTTATGCGAAAGACGAAACCTTAGAAAGCAGTGGGTAAACTAAATGTTAACTAAATTGTTGGTTTTAAACTATTTCTTAAATATCCATATTACATAAGTGATGGCCTGTTGGAAAAAATAAACACAGGAGTATTTCAACTATCGAATTACACAGTACCAAACACGATAAATTTTGCATATCAAGTAATTAGTAGTTAATATAGATTTCAAAACGGTATATATAATCTTCCATAAAAAATATGTTCACAGAACTTACGAGAACTTACTGATAACCTATAAGTCTACTTTCGTCTGCATGGGTGGAAATCAATTTTAGTGAAGTTCTCGAATGCTTAGATGGTAGGTAGTGGTTGACGTCTCATAGACAGCAATATAATTAGAGATGAAACCAGAAAGATGCATAATAGTACAAAGGCAATTAAAACACTCAAGTTACTTATCCAAGATTCGAATTGAGAAAACTCGCAAAATTAATCTAGTCTGCAATCGACTTCATCACGGAGGTGGGATTCAATGCATAAATTTCAGCTGTAATCTGTCTAATGTTTTGATTGGTAGGGTTCACTAACCTAAAATATTTACATGGCCATCATTTTGAAATTAGTGCCTGAGCACCTTAAATCACAAATGTTTACATAGTCTACCATAGCGTTACTTGTGTGGAAAGCGGATGTTCGAAGGTATGTCCGATGCTCGTAACACATACTTTCAGTATACAAAATATGGTAGAAATGGTTTAGACGATATAGTAGATACACCATATTGAAAATAAGAACCTAATAAAGTTCAATCACTTACGTTTTCTTGACCTACCATTGTATTACTTGTCTGTCAAATTAGGCGAAACATCAGTTTATAGTTTTAGTAATATAATGTAGAGTAT
>NQII01012883.1:0-28127 GCA_002778355.1 Clitarchus hookeri
GCGGAAGGGCCGAATGGCTAAGAGCGCCCTGTTAACAAATAAAAGCACGGCTTCGGTTGTGTCTCATATATATATGTCAACCTATTTATTGTAGTTCAGGGAACAAAATTCTTAGCAGTCCGGTTATACGGAGCGTTTCTGTCGACTCTCTTGTCCTCATTTCGTCATTCTCGTTCATCCCGTCCATTTTTCACGCTGTCGTACTTCATTTATGATCGGANACTCTCTTGTCCTCATTTCGTCATTCTCGTTCATCCCGTCCATTTTTCACGCTGTCGTACTTCATTTATGATCGGACAGGTAGTTGGAAAACACTGCCATCTTCAGCACGCCGAAAAAGTCCCTTTTTTCTTAGGAAATAATGAAGTACCAACTGCAACAGGCAGCGTGGCGTAGGATACATGAGTAGGGTCTAGTGATTATTTTATTGGACGCAGCCTTGAAATAAGATATGTCCATATTTGACCCTTACACTTAGATTGAAATCGTCCCAGTGTTTAAAATGATTCACTTGCGGAATTTATAGCTCAGCGATATGAATAAATCGAGCCTGAATCATAAGCGCAATTGGGTGCAACTATTCAAAAATGTAGCGATTGCCAAAAATGTCTATAAATGAGGCACGGACAAAGTCACTCATTCTTTCTGTCGTCATCTCGCATTTTGAAAGTGTCGACGAAAGACCGGTGCATGCATTTGAACATCACTCGAGATCTGAAAAATTCGCGGTAGCTAAAATTCACGAACGCTTACATTNAGACCGGTGCATGCATTTGAACATCACTCGAGATCTGAAAAATTCGCGGTAGCTAAAATTCACGAACGCTTACATTTGTGGTATTTTTCAATTGGTGCACGCGTTATCCGACACCTCTTTGGAAAGACTGAGTCAACAGTAAACGCTCAACAAAATGTAAGCCCTATCATCGTCTTCCACTGTGACAGAAAGCAACCAATGACCATCTATCTGCATGATTGTACATATGACTGTAAAAGTCTAGCATATAGGTCACTGAATTTGCAAACTTTTCAGGACTCTAACTTTCATAAATAAAAAAAAATGTTTCCGCATGACTTACCGACGCACTCACTGGAGGACAAACAATGTATAGTGAAGTTTTGCAAGGTAAGCTGGTGCTTGCTCAGTGCTGTACACACTCGGTGCACGCAGCAGGAACCAGTAACCAGAGTGGAGCCGGGAGAAACCTAATGTACTGCGGCCACTCACGAGAGAGCGGCGAGGCACCCATTACACACGTGCTGTGAATTCAAATACACTACTATGCTTAATTGGCCAATGTGTAAAATAGCAAACTATTAGGTATAGCACAGAGCAAAACTCAGCTTTCCTTGCACTGAGAAGAAAATACGACCTAGTATATACGAATATTATTTACCTCCAGCGTAAGCAACTGCTATAAGAAAAAATATACATTTCAGTGGCGTAGTGAGCGAGTTGGCCAGAGGGGCAGGGACTAACCCGAAGACCAAGAAATAAAATTGAGAACGGAATTCCCATCCAACACTGAAATATTTGTAGTGTGTAAAACTCGTAGAGCACATGCAAGTCTGCCAAGCTAAGCTGCGATTTTATACAGTTTAACCTACTTCCCTCTCCAAGGCAGAGTGGCTTTGCTCTCTAAAAAAAAAGGGTTTTTTCTCTCATATTTCCGTTACTGAGGGGTCTCAAGTTCAGGAAACCCCATACCCTGGGAATATATAAGTACTCTGTGTGTACCCATAAGATTGTCCGTTCCGGTTTTGTTTTAGGAAAGAAAGCCACAGCAAGCAAAACAAAATTATATTTTTAATTACAATAGCAAAAAACAGTTAGTTTGCTTTGTTAGTGATTATAATTTTAAAATTTTCCAACATTGATGTCTTAATTTTATATGATTAGTAAAAATATTTTACACAAACTTTTACTGAAAGTAAACACAATGAATATAATGATTATCTGATTTAAATATATCTGCATTTATTACCTTTATAATAATTTACAGGTTGGATCCCTGAATTACATGTCCTGTTTGTAAAAAAAATAGTTCAGCTAATAATTATAAATTTGTGAGGCAAAGAACCTATATTTTGTATTCAATAGGCCATTCATATTAAAATGAACATTTTTGAAAGCACTGCTTCATTTCTGTTTTCAGCCAATATCTATCTTTACGCCGCGTGCATATGTAAAAATTGCAATGTTATTAACTTTTCAAACACGGTGTTTTTGTATATGTATAATAATGCCTGGAAATATACGTTCTTACTATATTTACCCAATAACTACATGGGTCATAAATGAGATTAGGATTACTATGAATACCTGCAAATAATTGTCAGTATAATATAGGAACATGTATGCTCGTTGTTTATTCCTATACAACGAATTTCATTTTCATTTGTCACGACTGAGGCCCCCTAGCGATAAAAGTTTTTGCTGGGTATGTATGCTATCAGCTGAAATAGTCACTGAAGGAAAGTATAAAATTTTCTCCTGTCGTAGACATAAGAGGCTCGTAAATTAAATGTTAAATCGATTCGCTATATTGCAAGTAACGTAGTCTTTGTGGAATCAGGAAAATACTTTTTTAAAACATTTGTATTTCTATGTAAAATCAAAGCTAATATTTTATACGCGAAATGCTTTGAAAGTAAAGTGAATTCTGACCTAATTTCTGTGCAGATAGACTTCATAACAGCTCAAACATAATACACGACTGAACAAGCATTCAGGAAACGAAGGTCATGTGTTAATTACACTTGAGAATCTGCCACGATACGAATGGTACTTTTAACGGTCTCGTGCATTTTTAAATTCGTATTTTTGTAAAACGTCACAGCCACTGAAATAAACACTGTGTCGCAGATTTTTCATGTCCTGCCCAGGTTTTATAATTTATTATCTTTAAATTCTAATTGCACCTAAACACAAGAGTAAACACGTGCACAACTATATTAGTTTTGTTTGAGCCCAAAAGCAATTAAGAGTACAAAGACAAGTAATTATAAAAAGGCAATAATTTACAGAGAAACTGCATAATGCCCTTCGGCGGAAAGCTTCGTAAACTATAAGTTATAATAGTTTTGCGCCCGTTTGTGTGTGCGTGGGTTAAAATGAAGGAGGTTATATACAGTAAACAGTTTTGCGCCCGTGTGTGTGGGTGTGTGGATGGTTGATGATGAGGGGGATGGGGGGTTGGTTACAACCAATGAGGTTATATACAGTAAACCTCTTAAGATACCCTAGTCGGGGTGGAAGAAGGCTGCAAGAGGAACTGAGCAGAGCGCAACATCCGGTAGGAAGAGAGTTTCCGCCAAGCAAGAATGGTGATATCGTGCAGTGCGTATGGCTGCAGCAGTCGCTGGGACAAAATATTATGAAATAAAGGATTTTTTTAAATTCATTATTTAACGAGCGAAATGAGGCAATATGTTTTCAAAAATTCCTTGATATATCTTGAATACCATAAATATGCTCCAATAATTTTTTTCACTTCGTAAACTCTTGATGCACTTAGGTTGAAAAATTAATATTGAAAGTGTTAGATATGCAGTTGGCAGGTAAATAAATGCCGGTAAAAACATTCATATATATAGTGTGTTAAATCCTAAATCTGTCTTTGATGGTAGCCTCTTAAAGATACTTAAGGCTAAGGAAGCTTGCAAAATGCTATTTATTTTAAGCCGAAACACACGTATAATATCTTCTGTTCATCATTAACATTGTAGTAATGCATTTTACAACATTAGACCTGTGATATGCTTTGAATAATTATTAAAAGCAGGTTAAAAATATTTTTAAGCATAGAATACACATGAAAGGATGACGGAAAACACCGTCGCTGTAGAGACCATGTGTATTTACTGATAAACAAGATACACCACGCGAAACGTTTTTAAAACGGAACATTTTTAAGAAAAACTGTACAATGAAATCGGTGCATAAAAAGGCGAAACTTCTGCATAAAACCCGAAGACGTCTTTCCAAACGCTGTAACACATATCAAGAACTGATTCATTAGCTACAGAATAACATGATATCTGAGAATGGAGTGGAGTTACTCCAGAGATGTCTTCCACAAGAAGGCGCGGCACTTATTACATGACGTAAAGAAATCATAACGATAAGCCACAACCTTGCTACACATATCCTCCATAACTACGGAGTTTTGCCTTAACATTACATTTTTAATTCGCCCGCAGCTTATGAGCACGACAGGAAATTTTTTTTAAATATTCATTACAACAGCATGTCAGAACCGTACGAGAGTGGTATTCTTCTGTGTAAGGTGAACCGGGATTTACAGCGGAAGCTTTGCACAAACTCTTAAGGCGAAATCGGACGATGCCCGTGCACAAGGCAAGGAAAATAGTAGTTAGTTGATTAAAAAAATAATGCTGTGTTACTTCAATTTGCGCATGCATCACGTGTGCAAAGAAAGAAATACGCAAATCGCAGGTTTTACAGTACAGCTCAGCTTTAAGCCGACTTGTGATTCACAAGCTCCAGTAAGCTATGTTGTGTAACTCTTTTTATGCACGTGCTTTAAAACATCTTTATCATTAAATCAACTTTGTCCTCAGTGCCTGTGATGAATTCCCATAATTTTTCACTTTTTAAGAATTAAATGTAGCAATATATTTGAAAAGTATAATTGAAATTGTTTATATAAGTATTACTTAGAATGCTACCTATTTTGAGTATAAAGTGACTAGTGTCTCGACTATGAGCAGTCGTGTTGATGTAAAATTTGTAAAACGTTTTATGTATTGAGCAGGTGTTTTAAATATGATCCACTTATTGTTTTACATTTCATCATAGTTAATTAACTTACGATTGTTCATTTCGTAGTGTTTATTGTTATATTTAGGCTACGAATTTTTAACATTGTAGTACAAATAATGTTTCTATTTTTTTTAAATTTCCATAAAACATATTATTATTGATTAGATTATAAACTTTTAATCGATATATACTATGTGAAATAAATATACGCGACTATCAATTACCGGTAAGTGAGTAATTTTTCCCACGTAGCCAATTTTTCCCTAGCTAACCTCTCTGAAAGCTACGAGGAGGGAGGCTAGACACGCCTACTTCTTGCTTAAAACACCTCGCGTCTTCGTCTCTATTAGACGGCCTGCAATTTAAGGAGTGCGAACTCAGACTTCTCTATGAAAAATCTAAATTTAATACTGGCTGGCTGCCTGGCGTCGCGTAATAGAATGTCCGTTTTCCTCTGCAAAAACGTAATTTAAGAACGTTCTTTAAAAGCCGACCAAACGCAAGGGTTACAATTTAAATTCATCTGTACTGCCACTTAAAACTAGCCCCAACGATCAAAGATGCAAAGAGTCATATGGCCTGGTAAGTATACGTACACATTGCAAAAACAGAAATACTTATACATATGCGGCCACATGTAAATAATGTTGCTGAACAGAATAAGTATTATGGACTCTGTTTCAAATAAAGTAGATAAATTTTGCCACATAAACAACATAAATCACGTGAAAAAATAATATTGATCCAGCTAAACATAACAATTACGTGTTAATTATTATGCAATCCTATAGCTCAAAAAACGCGTGATACATACAGCACTAACGAAATTCTGATGCGGTGTGACGATTTCCTGGAATATGTTTTTACATAAAAAAATTTATAATATCCCTCTTAACTTTTTAGGAAAATGTCTGTTCAAATATTCCTTTTAAAGGATAACTCTCCAGCAATCGGAATTCTTGCAAATCAATGCAGTACATACCTTAGACATAGAAATTAACATATGATAAAAATACATATGTAATTATCATTTACAAATGAAGCATATGTTATTTTAGGCAACAACATGTCCCGGAGCTGTCCTTGCAAGGTCACGAGTGCTTCCACATGCAGTGCAGCTGTGGAGATGCTCCTCTTCGTGTTTCGTCGGGGCGGCTCGGCTGGGTTTGGCTCCCTGCTCGAGCACCGCCCGTGGCAGCACGCTGAGATCCCTCCAGCTCGATAGCGTGCCTCCAGGGCACCAGACGTGACTCGTAGCGCGTGCGTTCTCTCTGCTGCCTCGACGACTCGGGTGCTATGCACTAACCAAAACTGCATCCACATGTCTCTGTCATATTGCATCTGCACTTCAACATGCAGCACCGCCGGCTCTCCGAAGCTGGAATCGTCATCGCTCGCAGCTATTGAGGCTCGCTAACCTCTAGCGTCGTGTTCGTGTGCATGGGTGTAGCATCTTTATACGTGTGAAGTGCATCGTTCGCTGGATCACAACCCGTTTCCAGTTCATTCGCACCTAGTGACTTAAGGTGACATCCTAAAAGACACGCAGAAGCACGTAACACAAAACACTCGCAGTATCATCAGTTCAGCATTTAGCAAACCATCAGTTATGTTTCACTTTGAATGGGTTAGCTTGCTAGTGTTACAGGCCTTCAAATACTACCAAGTGATATCGAACCCTGATATCATACAACATAAAAACAATGAGCACTCAAGAAGATACATTACATACACGGAAAACAACTTCCCTGCCTAAAATCAATGTGGGCGTCCTCGAAGACACACTCTAAGAAATTATTTGTAAATTTACCATTTCAGTGTATACGTACAGTGACAAAGCGCGTATAGTAAATTATTATCCCACATATTCTTGGTAACGTTCCTATAATTGCTCTGGAAAGAGACAAATGCGTAGGGAAGTTCCCAACTTTTATATTAGTGATGCTAAATATTCCCATATTTTCAGCCTCATATATAGTACTATTCCCATATAGGGTATATGTTAAAAACTTTCATATAGTTTAGGAAGTTTACCAGAATTTTTTTTACAGTGCAGGTGGACAACTAATAGCAATTCATCAAACAAGACACGAGATCACTTCAAAATGACACTAAACGTATAATCAGACAATTATATAATGTAGTATCCCAGATATGTTACCAGAAGTTCAACGCTGTAACTCAACAATCACAGCACCGCCTAAATGGATTATACATGAAGACTCTAATTGACAGTTGGATACAAAAACCTTATTACAGGAGCCACAGTACGCAAACTTTCTAGTTTAAGTGTCTAAGTGTATAATAAAATAACAAATACTTTGTCGATAGATCGGACTTGTCCCTCTTGCCGCTTCTTGCTTTCAGATCGACAGTTCGTGCCAACGGACTCGGAAACAGCGAGTACCTCATCGTGTGACAGTGCGGGTAGGCTGAAAATACTTCACTAGGCAGGCTTTAGCTCGTTCCCCTTTCAGGTTCTGGTAGGTTGACGGGACAATTATCCAACTCTTGGCGTGTCCGTAACTCAACACCCATCTGCTTCTCATTCGTGTGCAGCTCACTCGTACAGTGTTGACTTCACTCACTTGGCAGCGCTGACGTTCACAGCTGACTTGGAAGCAGGACANGTGCAGCTCACTCGTACAGTGTTGACTTCACTCACTTGGCAGCGCTGACGTTCACAGCTGACTTGGAAGCAGGACAGGTGCGAGGCTTCCCATATTACTCGGGTGAGACATAGCCCTTAGACGTAGCGTGGAAACACTGAGGCTGCGGCATATACTCTTCGCTAGCTCTCAACATAATCTTGCTGATAAAACTCCCCAAGCAACAATATCACATTGCGCCACTGCATACCAGCTTCATCCAAAGCGCTTAGCTTCACCTGTTCGTCGCATTTTGCTCAATCAACTTCTGCACAAGATCACCAAACAGTCTGACTTCAATGGATTGCGGTATAAACTTAGCCCTGTTAAGTTAAATCTGCCCACGAGCTCCCCCGTGGTAGGCTGTACAAGCTCATAGCAATCTGTGTACACTGCCCTCTTCACCTCGTACGGGCCCGCGAATAGTGTCATCAGTTTACTCGTGAGGCGATCCCAGTACTTGCTGACGTCGACTGCACTTACTAGCAATAGTTGTCTTGGCTGTAGTACACTTAACTTGGACTCCTTTGCGTGTCTGCTTCTCCTCTCTGCCGAGATAATCAACCGGTTCCTTATAATAGCTTTAATCTCCTCTTTAACTTTCCCGGCGGGCATGTCAGGCGCTTATGATACGGTAGNAACCGGTTCCTTATAATAGCTTTAATCTCCTCTTTAACTTTCCCGGCGGGCATGTCAGGCGCTTATGATACGGTAGGCGGAGATGGCAAATTAGCGGCAATAAATACAATCGATCGCTGACCCGTAAGCACTTCCCACAGGATTAGCGAGGTGGATTCATTTACAGTGTGGTTTAGCACTTATCCCACCAGCTTAACTTTATCTCTCCAGCTCTCTTGAGACGAATGGCAGAAAATACGCGATGTGTTTCCCAGGCTCTTCATTCGGCGTTCGACAGGTTTCCTTGTGGATGTCTTACCGCTGTGTTCGTGGGCAGATTGTTCATACCTCTTANCTTCATTCGGCGTTCGACAGGTTTCCTTGTGGATGTCTTACCGCTGTGTTCGTGGGCAGATTGTTCATACCTCTTAAGCCCTATTTGCCAGATGTGTCTGTCAAACTGCGTACCTTTATCAGATAAAACGCCCAACGGCTTTCCGACTTCTTTAACGAAAGATTCGAGCTTGCTTAATACAGTTCCGGCGTTCGCTTGAACGATATCATACAGTTCAGTAAACTTGGTAAACACATCCATCATAGCAAACACATAAGTTACTCCAGCTTTTGATTTAGGTAACGAACCAAATAAATCGATGGAAACCAAGTCAAGTGGGTTTTCGGGAAGAATGGGCTGCAGCTCAACCATTAAATATTCTTGAGGTTATTTGCAGCGCTGGCATAAATCACACGTTCCTAGTGCGTTACTAACAACTGGCTGCATACACTTCCAGAAGTACTGGCGTCTCAGGGACTCCTACGTCTTCTTAATTCCCAAATTGCTTAGTGGATGTTCTCGGGGTGCTTCCTGTAGTTTGCCAATCACCGTGCTGCATAACTTATCACTGCGCTGGTCTTCTTTCAAATTACGAAAATTTCTCTGCCAATTTATAGTATAGGCTGTCTGCTTCTTTACTGGAGCTACAGAAAATTTGCGCTGCTTTTTCTCTGCACACTTAGGTGCGCCATCAGGTATGAAATTTAGGTAGTCAGCTGCCATGTTATTGGTGCCTTTAATGTGCCAGAACTTCAAATTAAACTCCTGTACAAGCAGTGCTCATCTAGTTAATCTTATGCTAACAATTCTACCTGTCTTCAGGCTGATCAGGGCTTGATTATACGTCTGGAGGATAATTTTCTCGCCCAGCAATAAATTTCGGAAATGTTGGAGAGTCCAAACTACGCTCAGCATTTCTTTTTCTGTGAACTTGTAGTTTTTCTCTGACTCATTAAGAGTGTGCCTTGCCATCGCCACGGTCATTCCACTTCCGTCTTCTGTCAGCTGAACTAGCTTTGCTCCGAGAACATAATCAGAAGCCACGGTGTACAAGTAATAAGTTTCACCTTGAACTGGGAGGCGGATTACATGCTCACATGAAAACAAACACTAGATGGCTTAAAAGTTTTTTTGACGCTCCGTTGTCCACTCCCACGGGACATTCTTGTGTAATAATTCAAATAGTGGTAAACAAACGCCTGAAACTTTATCTTAATAGTTGCGATAAAATCCCACGGCGCCAAGAAATGCGCAAAGCTGTACATTTCGTGGTGTCGGGAAATTAGTGATAGCAGTCAGCTTGTCTGGCGCGGTGCGTATCCCTGTAGGCGTAAGGATACGGCCTAAAAACGGCTCCTATTCTCGAAAAAAAAAACGACATTTTAAGTTTTACCGTCATGCCAGCTTCCGTTAATTTCGTTAAGACAATGTTCATATATTCAATATGCTCTTCAAAAGTGGCCGAAACAATCAAAATATCGTCTACATGGCATCTTGCGAAACTGGAACAATCTTCACCCAATGTCACAGTCATGAAGCGGGTAAACTGCGAAACAGCATTGCAAAGCCCAAACGGAAGTACTTGAAATACAAACTGTTGGTTGCGANGCACCTGCCAATATTGACGCGTTAAGTTAATAGTAGATATAAATTTCACACCTCGATACAGCCGAAGTAACTCCTCCGTCGGCCTTGGGTTTTCCCTTGACTTGATGGTAATGTCATTTAACTTGCGTGCGTCCGAGCACAAACGTACGGACTCGTCCTTCTTTCTTACGCAAACCAATGGGTTCCAGTACGGGCTAGATGCGTACCTTACAACAATCCACGACAGCATTAGTTTGAGGTACTCTTCCCCCCACATTGCATACTTCGCGGGGATGNTGCGTACCTTACAACAATCCACGACAGCATTAGTTTGAGGTACTCTTCCCCCCACATTGCATACTTCGCGGGGATGGGATACAACTTGCAATGGAACGGTTCCTCTGGTGCAACTTACACGCCGGCCTTGAAAAACTTATTCCTGCCGGGCTATTCCGTAAAATATACGCTGTTTCATAAACAACAGCTGTTCCAGCCTGTATTTCTGGCTGCGGTCCAACGATTCCACACTAGGTACGGCCTGAAAAATCTCTTCGTGTGTAGCTGTTACACTAGTGCTTAATGGCCGGTCAACATGACATAACTCCATCTGTAGCTGCCTTACAAATTTATCTGACCACCTCAAATTTTCCAGCGGAAAATTGTATACTATGTTTATGTGTGATTTGTTTTTGAATAGGAATAAATAGAAACAAATAGATAAATAAAAATATATTATTTTTTTTAAATTTTTGTCGTTTATGAATGTACCCTACTGGTATGTGTTTATAAATGTCTGGTAGGCTGCAAGTATTTGTGATAAACATACATGGGGTTCGGTTATGTACAACATGTTTATTGGAAATATAGTCCATTGCGATTGTTGCATGATGCGTTCGATAGTTAAATATGTAGATAAAACACAGTAGTTTTAATTACATATCACGTTGTGTTTTACCCTCCGAAATGATTGATATCTTAAGGGATTGATCCTGCGATATCTTATTCTCTAAGATGATGCAACGTCACCAGGACTGTTAATGTACATGAGATATTTCCTTTAAAATGTCAATAGCATATGTTAAAAGTAAGTATGCTTATCATTCTGAAGTAAATACGAATGATTCGTCACGGGCTATGTAATTACAATAATTTAACTGCCGATTTGCTTTCTTTGTCGGTGATGTATACCATGAACGGAAAGGCAGGATAGCCTTTGTGACAAGTGCTTCTGTTCAGTTCACATCGACAGCTATGAGACACACTTGTTGTTTCCAGGTATTGTGTGTATGAAACAGTTACATTATTAGTTTTTAGTTAAGGTAAACCGCTTTTCTTTGTTTTTTGGTCTTCCAAAAGCAGAATACATACATAGTTGAAATGCATGTGTGTTGCTATGCCTCCTTACTCACCATTACGTGGTTTGTACACTTAATGATATTTTTATATTAACACTGTATAACTGAAATTCTCTCGTAAAGGAAAGTGCATGTGTGACTCGGCTGGTCTGCAATCCTGGACCCTGTCACTTCTCTCTCGGCTAGCATCGTGTGCCATCCCTTCGACTTGCCAAGACCTGCACGGTGCTCGTGCCCCCGGCAGACCACACCTGGGCTGCATTACAGATTCACATAATGGTATATGATCGTACAACATCGGTCGGTTCGGAAGCGTTCTGCTGCTGGTGATGTCAGTGTAAGATGCAGCCTGTATTTGACGGCTTCGCTTCAATCTGTTTTACTAACCAGGACGGGCTGGTCTTGTCTAACATCGTCTAATGCAGCGTACATTACCCGATGCTTGTGTAATATGTGATGCAATGGTGGCTAAGGTATTACAATTTATTTTCTTTACATTATATAATTATATAATTTTGCATCAGTGTGTAGCGGTGTTGTCCTTATAGTTCCCGCTCTTCACAATGTAATTAAATATGGCCGCCTACAGCAGACGACTGGTGGTAGGTGCGGAAATTAAAGATGGAGGGTGTATAAGGTAAAAGAGAGAGAGAGAGAGGAGGGGGGTGGGATACAAGAATGAATGATAGGAATCAAAAGAGAAAATAGGAGACTGGAAGGAACATGAGAAAACCAAGGGATAGAGTATGCGTGGGCGGGTATCAAAGATGGCGGGAATGAAGGCAAGATGACGGGGTGATTGAAGCATGCGTGATTAGCATAAGTGCGATTAGTATATTTACAGTTAGCATATATGTGTGTGTGATTGGTATTGCTGTCCTTGGCATATGCGCACTCAGCATCGGTTGTAGAACATATACTTGTAACAAGGCTGAGCATGAAGTTGTATGACGGGGCAATAAACTCGAACATTCTTCAGACAAGTCGGATGTTGCTGGCATGGAATGATACAGCGTGAAGTGCTTGCAAATGATTGCACGATCCGGCTAGCTGTGGCACAATTTCTGCCATATTCCCCCATCTTGAATAAGTGCCAGCCCCATTGTGCAAAGTGTATATTTTCTGGGAAATTTCGCTGGTTTTGAGGGGAATGCGGGACATTTTTAGGGGGAAAGGGAAATTTTAGGAATTTTAAGTGAAAAAGAGGCTGTTTAAGGGAAAAAGAGGGAAAAAAAGGAAAATCAATGATGGCGGCCAGCTCGTCCCTTCATCCCCAGCCTCCTGTGCCCCAATTATCCCTATTTCCTACTACTTATATAACGTTTATAAAACAGAAAAAGATTTAATTTGTCGCTGATTCACATATCCTTTCAGTAAAGGCGGATACACACGTTCACGGATCACGCTGATCATACAGAGGAGATGGCACCAACAGCCAAGTAGAGAACTTCTCGTCGTTTCTGCGTTAACCACGTTATTTGCGAGAAAAGAGGTAGGCCGATCTGAAGAAAGCGTCAGTATTACCCACAATTCTGTGCGTGCTGCACAAGGCGATCAAAATTAATGCCATAAATCATTCGAAAGGAAGATACTCTTTGTAACATGTATCGGAAAATGTATTTCAATATAAATGAAAATGTGGACAAATTATTAGCAACCCTTAATATATTCGTAGCGCAACACTTTTTCTAAAATGAATGAAACCTTGCTTCCTGGCAGTGATGAGCTAATCAATCAAAACTTGTAATTACAGGCATTCAGATAACGCAGAATTTCCGGAGAAGTGTGAATCGTTATCACTGAAATACGCTCAGCCGTTTGCACCGAGACTTCAACGCCTTACAACCTCTGTTTGCCAAACTAGTGACGTGACTACCATACAAGGCAAACACAAGCTGCCAATGTGGGTGGCAGGTTGGTTAGTTTATGTATGCGGTGGGTGGTATTTCAATTAAAACTGCGTTTTATAGTGCAATGATACACCGCGGTGTTAAAATTGTGCAATGTTCAGTGCTGTGGAAATAACTAATTAACTTAAGTTCACGTCACTGTGTTTCCTGACAATCGTGAATGAGTTAATACTTTGGTGAACGCTATTTCGCGAGAGAATTTCGTGCCTGACCGCCACGTGCATCTCTCAATCATATACCACGTTAGTTAACGAAGTGTTGTTTTTAACCCGGCACATGCACAGGGCCGCCAGGGGAGCGAATGCTAATGCGATGACGCGGAGCAGGAAGAGGTCGGGTGGATGCGGGCCAGGGGTAGTTTCTCATTAACAGGCTAATCACGACCAGCCCTCATCCCTGAGGACCGGAGTGCCACCGCCGTCATAACCCGCGCAATCTCGCCGCCCGGCCGGGAGATCGTTCAGCAGGCGCCCTTTGATATTCCAGAGGCCTTCGCCGCGCTGGGAGACAGGAGGTACGCCGAGATTCGGGACACTTCTGCTCTGCTCCTCCTCCCCCGCAGATCACGTCGCAGCTTCTCATGGTCCCTGTCGTCACCTCGCATGACGGCGGAGCGGCTGGCGAGACAGCGGCGTGCATGGCAGAGTGAGTGAGCTACGAGATTTGTGTGGCTCTTAACATCGAGGTCTTGAGAGCCGACGAGGGCGAATTGAGGTGAGTGTGGAGCAGGGCCAAAATTCAAGTGCGGGAGAAACGGGAGATCCTCGAGAAAACCCGCCGACCAGTGGCATCGTCTAGCACGTTTCCCACATGCGAAAATCTGGGTGCCACTCCGCCAGGAATCTAAGCCGGTGGTTTGAACCCGGTGGTACTAGCCAAGGTGGGAGGCTAGTAGTCTAACCACTTAACCACCACGGCCCCTCTGAATTTGAGAGAAACTCCGTAGTACCGCAGATTATTTCGGCGTAAGCACACATTGGCTGAATGTCGTAAACATGGTAGGCTCGCACATAAAATGTTGTAGTACTTCAATATTTTGCACGTCAAAAAAAATACATCCCGTAGCAACGTCTTAAAAAACACCCGTGGATAATATCCTGGCAAATGTTATACACAAGAAAATGCGTAAGACAAGTTTAAAGTTTGGAACTGTCACGAAATGGCGTGGCGGTTCTTTTGATATGAGCGTAGCCGTTATCTGACTGGTCGTGCGAGGCTCTGGGAACGAGCATTGCGTTTTGACTGGCTGCTGAACGCTGCGGAAAGTGAGGCCTTGTTTGCTGGGCTACCGGCTGGCGAGTTGGTTACCAGGTGCTGATTGGTGAATGGCATTTAGACACGTTGCTGTCATCTGACGCCATTTTGTAGGCGCGTGAGGCTGGAAATCGCGGTATGAGCAGCTTTCACCTCTACATTCTTGAGTGCTCTGTGGCAGTACTCACTGGTACACACCCAATGTAAAAAAATGGCGACGAAAGCCACGTCATTGGAACCCGTAAATAGTGCTCCACTTCATGGGAACCCGTGGCAGCTTGTTTATTACTACATTCCCCGGGTTTCACTGGTCAGTGGGCAGGTAGGTGGGTCTGAACCTCTCGTCGACAGCATGGCCAGTAGAGACGCTGCAAGATGCTCAGACAAGCAGGAGNACAGCGGCGTGCATGAGGTCATGAGGTCATACATCGAGGTCTTGAGAGCCGATGAGGGCGAATTGAGGTGAGTAGGGAGCAGGGTCCAAATTCAAGGACGGGAGATCCTCGAGAAAACCCGCCGACCAGTGGCATCGTCTAGCACGTTTCCCACATGCGAAAATCCGGGTGCCACTCCGCCGGGAATCGAACCCGGTTAGTCGAGGTGGGAGGCTAGTAGTCTAACCACTTAACCACCGCGGCCCCTCTGCATTGGAGAGAAACTCCGTAGTACCGCAGAGTATTTCGGCGTAAGCACACATTGACTGAATGTCGTAAACACGGTAGGCTCGTAAATAAAATGTTGTAGTATTTCAATATTTTGCAAGTAAAAAAAAATACATCCCGTAGCAACGTCTTAAAAAACACCTGTGGATAATATCCTGGCAAATGTTATACACGAGAAAATGCGTAAGACAAGTTTAAAGTTTGGAACTGTCACGAAATGGCGTGGCGGTTCTTTTGATATGAGCATAGCCGTTATCTGACTGGTCGTGCGAGGCTCTGGGAACGAGCATTGCGTTTTGACTGGCTGCTGAACGCTGCGGAAGGTGAGGCCTTGTTTGCTGGGCTGCCGGCTGGCGAGTTGGTTACCAGGTGCTGATTGGTGAATGGCATTTAGACACGTTGCTGTCATCGGACGCCATTTTGTAGGCGTGTGAGGCTGGAAATCGCGGTATGAGCAGCTTTCACCTCTACATTCTTGAGTGCTCTGTGGCAATACTCACTGGTACACTCCCAATGTAAAACAATGGCGACGAAAGCCACGTCGTTGGAACCCGTAAATAGTGCTCCACTTCATGGGAACCCGTGGCAGCTTGTTTATTACTACATTCCCCGGGTTTCACTGGTCAGTGGGCAGGTAGGTGGGTCTGAACCTCTCGTCGACAGCATGGCCAGTAGAGACGCTGCAAGATGCTCAGACAAGCAGGAGGGAGCAATGAATTGGTCATGGCCTGTAGCAAGAAACTAATTTCAGCGTTAACCTGGATTGACTTCGGGAAACCATTGAAAACTGAAATCAAGATGGTCAAACCGGGATGCAAACCCAGCTCCTCCCAAATGATAGTCCCAATGTTAAACCACTGTGCCACCTAGCTTGGTATGATCAATTGTCTCTGAATTCCACTGAATCTTGCTGTTCCGAAGAACTAATTCCCAGTTATTTCGGCTGATTCGCTCCTAGTATTGACTCACCCACTGCTCATTAAACTTATCTCAACTTAGTTATAATTTAGTTGCATTAAAACTCAGAGTTATTGAACTAAAATTTCAAAAGGATTTACGTTAATTCAGTTCTCCCCTCAAATCTGAGACACGTTATTTTCATCTTTCAGCGAAAAAGCACCCCAGTGCTATAACTTGGAATATGCTTTGCGCAACCTATACGCGCACTCATTCTACTATATGTTTCCCATACGAATGAAGACTTGATTTTAAGTGACTGCACTGAGAAAACAGCCAACAAAACATTTGTTTCTGTTGGTCCAAAAATATATTTAGTTGTCTGAACAAAACCTTTAGCTGAATAGGCCAAATTTGAATATATACAAACTTTATCTTGTTGACCTAACCAAATACACGTTTGAATAAACAAAACCTCTGTGTTGGGCCAAACAAAATTAGGCTGCAGACAAAATATTTTGTTGAATCAAATATATATATTTGTTTGGCCACTCATTTGATTGCCTTCGTTCAAAAATACAGCTCGAGTCAATTGTCCGGGATAAGTAGACTTCAAGTATGCGTATTATATGTGGCTGAAATTGGCCGGTGCACCATCATGCATGATTCATGCTACTAATCTGTAATCTAACGTAAAGTCCTTGAGAAGGATTGGGAACTAATTTTCCAGGCATCTTCTGTAGTCCTGTCCATTTAAATGTCAAAGTAACACAAGATAACTAACATATTACCCACAGTTCCACTCAGTTTATTCAGGTGTTGTTTACGAAACTGCGTTATTACACGAGTTTTCTCACCTGTCCACTTGTAGAAATTCTGAAAATAAAAAACGCTATCCCTAGTGAAGATCGCCTCATTTGGCAAGAGCACGTGTTCTTAGACGTGTCCATAGTTATCACGTTACTGCTGCAACCAAATTCAGAATGTTATCCTTTGCGGGCAGTGGGCCCCGGTGAGCACCTGAACTCCCTGAATTGTGGTCAGTGTACAGCATGTTCTCCTTGAGGATTTTATACGCACTGGCATAGTGTACAATCTCTGGTATTGCCACGCCTGTGGTGCTACTCTCAGGGTAGTTCTCGATTTGAGTTAGTATGCATTCGTCCACATAGACGGTCGTGGCACTTCGGGGTCTTCAGCTGTTTTCGGAATGCCTGTCAAGACAACTAGCTGATTCCCTGCTCACTTATAATGCGTTCAAATGTCTGTTCCTTCTCGTGTCGTCGATTCGGAAGTGTTCCCGGGTACGTACGTCTCACCGCTGCGTCATTTCAGTTAGAGTGCCCGTCTTTTCTCAACACGCATTTTCAACTGCGACACACACCCATCACTACACTGTAAAAAAATTCTATTGGAGTTCCTAAATTTTAATGTACATTTTAAACCTATACATTTTATGGGGATAATACCACATGTTCAGACTGCACATATAGGAATGTTGAGCATCGTTACTAAGCAAGGTTGGGGACTTCCCTACGCATTTGGCAGTTTGGTGAGCGAATGTAGGAACGGTACAATGTATGTATGGGAAAATAGTTTACCATTCGCACTTTCTCGCTCTTCGTATACATTGACATGGTAATTTTACGAATAATTTCTTAGGATGTATTAATGCCGGTGCAAATACAATTGTACTGACCGTCCCACTAGAGGCGCGTATTTCAGCATCGCTGCATTCAGTTTTAAAATAAGACCAAAAATGAGTCTCCCAAGTATGTATGTATCTCTGAAGAGAAAATTTCTTATACTTGAAACATAAATTACTTAAAATTTACAGTCACACTATTAGCATCAAATACCCAGCTCTTTTGATTTGTTTTGGCAACTTTTAAGTTATACGTATTTTTGTCATGGAAATAGTCGATACGCTCAAGATATTAGTGGGTTTACTCTAATTTAAAAACAATACACTCCACACACTGCCTAGTAACACTCCCACACATACGTCTTTCGGCTGGTTTTTGAAGGGTAAATGAGCGTTTGCAAGCTCAGGCACCAATAAGGCATGAAAAAAAGAACTCCTTTTTCGGAGAATATAGCAATGTATTGCAAATAGCATACCTGCAAATGAGACTTTTTTTCCATACAGCGATATAATAGGTTAGTAATCATGAAAGTGCATAAAGAAAATTTGAAGTACTAATGATTGTCAGTTTTAAAAACACGAAGAATGTTCTAAAGAAAAACCTTTTAGCACTAAAGTTGTGAGTTTTCAATTATGATTTCCTTTTTCATGACCTAGCTAAATTTAAGTTAGGCAAAATTAGTTTTCTGACCGCTTCCAGTCTAAGGCGAACTTAAATGAAGAGTGCTGAAATAATCTGAGATAGTCAATTAAGTTTTTTTCGTTATTTGTGTTTTCTGTAATATTTGCAATACATCATTCGACCCAGCAATAACATTTGTTCCAGAGATTGTTTTATGGCCTCGGTAGGCCTAATTTACCGCCAGCGTCTAAAATTAGGTTGGCAGCGAAGTGGCGATGTTGGAATTGTAAAATTTCCGGGAGGCAGTGAACAAAGTTAGCCGGCTCGACCTTGGCCCGCATTCCGGTCTGGTTGGTACCCCTGCAGCACTCACAACACGGGAAAAGAGCGAAAACACCAGGGATGCACAATGGGTCGACAGACAGCTGGGCTTTTCTCATGGAACTTTCGCTCAAGAGCTATCTCGCTTGCCTGGCTGGCGTTCCAGAATGTTACTATGCGAGTAAATTTTACTCTCTGGCTGTCCCAAAACACCTCTAGTGAATATTTTTCTCGCACTTGCCAGTGTCCCAAAACTACAGAATAATTACTCTGGGTTTCTTGTCAGAGTCAACNGACAGCTGGGCTTTTCTCATGGAACTTTCGCTCAAGAGCTATCTCGCTTGCCTGGCTGGCGTTCCAGAATGTTACTATGCGAGTAAATTTTACTCTCTGGCTGTCCCAAAACACCTCTAGTGAATATTTTTCTCGCACTTGCCAGTGTCCCAAAACTACAGAATAATTACTCTGGGTTTCTTGTCAGAGTCAACAAAACATTTACGCCTATTGTTTTGGCGAATAGTGAAGAAAGAGTAGAGTGGTGAATGACGGGAGGTTTTGCTGATTTTAGTGCATGCTTTGGCTACAAAAAAAAGGTGGAAAAGTACAAATAACGCGTTATAAAATGCTTATTTTTGAATAAAAAATATATTGCTGCGTTATTGGACAGAATGTTTATGATTAGGTTATGGTAAGTCTAGCTTAGTACGAACGTTTTGTACACTTTCCAAGCAATTCTCTGGAAACTAGTTGCAGATTTTCTTGTAACTCTACAACTGAAATGATGCATCTTTACAACACATCGTTTTGTTAAACATACGAAATAGTTTATTTAACACCATGTTATATTAAATCTGATGTATGCAATACTTGCTGACTGAAATTCAACATTAGTGTTTTATATATCCCACATAAAAATTACGTAAATTTTGGTTTAATTCAATTGTAATAAAAAATGCATAATCTTGGCAAATAGTTTCCAATTAATTACTTCTAAAATTCAGAAATTATTTACAGTGTATTGTTATATATATATATATGTGTGTGTGTGTGTGTGTGTATATCAAATTTTCATACAACCTGTTCCTAAACCATGGAGGTAAACTTCGGCAATGTTTTCGGCACAAAATACAAGGCTAAAACGTGAGTAACACTTTTCCTGTCAAGTGGTTTCCCTCATTTAAATCGCCTTACTCTGTATTGTGGTTAGCCTATCTGGTATGCAAGATACGTTCTGTTTTGAATTTTCAACATGAATTATCTCAAAAACCGTTCGCCTGAGAGTGTTCCAATGAGACGAACTTTCTTTTGTTAATTTAGGCGTGTTGATTGACAGCTTGTCTTTAAAAATTGCTTAGAACGTAGTGTTAGAAAGGTAGGTGCAAACATGATGTGCCAACAACCATTTCCAAAACAAGAGGGATGATATCAACGATCGCGATTTCAGAGCTGTAGCATCTCCTTTATACAAAACACAATTCACCGATCTGTTGCTTAATCACAAGTGGTTTCTAATATTTGCAACAAAACGCATTTTAAAACTCAAATTTGGGGGGCGCATAACTCCCTTGATAATTACTTTAGGGGATAAGTTGTACATACATTTTCGTCCTATATTTTCATAAGAATTGCCTGTTGAATTATATATATATATATATATATATATATGCACACTCACATTACTTGTACAGGAAGTTCAGAAATTAATCACCTCCCAAACTATGGGAGGTGATTCCTTATGAAAAATAAAGTCGAAAAGGTAAAGGACACGCTATATATAAACAGTATATTAAAATAGATATGGACTTTTGAAAATTGGGTTTTGAAAACGTATTTTTGCCGAATGCCTTGTACAACGCCTACAAAGTCCGCAGTAAAAGAAAAACTTATGCTTCCCATGTTGCAAAGACACATGTGTAATGCTGGCCGTCCTCGGTCTGTGCGCACTGTTCGGCTTGAGCAAGTGACACGTCAGCTCATCAACGACAGGCCCTCCACTAGTACACGCTCCATAAAGTGCCAAGTGGGCGTGTCCCATTCAACCGCGTGGGACGTACTGTGGGTAAATCACCACCATCGCTATCGCTGGCAGAAAGTACAAGGCATTCAGCGAAAATACGTTTTCAAAACCCAATTTTCGCAGTCTCATATCTCCTTTAATATTCTGTTTACGTATATGGTGTTATATATATTTTCAACCTGATTTTCCATAAGAAAATCACTTCCCGCAGTTTAAGCGTTTAATTTAGGAACATTATATATATATTCTTAGTAATGTGCCTTGGGTGCTTAATCAGAAGCTGTTTTATAAAAACGGCATGCAACTTAGATTATACTGGTTCCAAAAACACTTTTACTCTAGTTTTCCTGAGGTTTTTCTTTATGTTACTTTACTCTACTCTCAGAGCAGTGTTTTGGAACGCATACCTGAAATACTTCTCTGGTGCTGCCATATAGGAGGGACACTAACTAACTCGTTCCTCTCGAATTATTTATTCCCTCCTTTATGGTTCCCTCCATTACAGAAATGAATTTGCAAACGTGAGGTGGAAATGTATTGTTTTACTAATGGAAATGAAAACAACTCCCCAAATACGTCACATGTATTCTTCATTCTCTTTCTTTATAAGAGGATTTACTTCTCAAATAAAGGGATTGAGTTTGACGCACGGCCTGAATGAGATCAAAATTAAACATATGACTATAACAATCACAAGAAAATTTTTTATTTGTGAATTTTTTTAAAGGCAATGAAGGGAAAAAATTTAAATTTGAGTCAAATTGGTTGGCATTAGGTGGGATGCCAGTTCCCCCCCCAAAAAAACAAAAAAAAAAAAAAAAACAAAAAAAAAACACTATTTTCAAAAATTCCAAAAAATGCCCAAAAACTCTTAAAATTTCACTCAAAACCCAAGATCCTACCTAGACTCAAGATTCATGACTCAAAACCCTTGACCACACACCCAATAATTTTGTCCCTTGTCTCTTGACCCTTGACCTTAAACCTAAAAAAATTGAAATTTCAATAAATTTAAAAAATTAGAAATTTTTTTTATAAAACATGAAAAAAAATTACTTACATTAAAATTTTTTTATGAAAAAAGGAAGTAATCATACCTCGCTGCTCATGTTCTGATTTCCCTCAAACTCAACAACATACATGTTTTAACCATGCTCGACTTATGTGTAGGTATTACTATGCTACTCAGACTATGTTTTAAAATATGTTTTAAATTTGTTTTTAATTTTTTTATAATTAATTNTAATGAATAACTCGTAGAAATGTTGACATGGGGATATACGTTAATAATGTTTAATGCATTTCCAAGTTCTGCTAATTAATGTGCAATTTCGGAAGTGTTATTTATTGTTTTAATGCTTTGTGATAGTTAATATTTTCTTTCTCGCTTGGATATGAAGGTATATACAATATTTGCCTTGCTGACTTCCGAACACACAGCATATTTTGAATATTCGTGACTATGCGTCAGTGATTGACTTTGAGTTGTTTCTTCAGATCGAAAGGCAAGTAAAGTGGCTTTCATATAGGACTCACGGAATGAACTAAAGATTTATATTTGACAATAAGTTGGAGCTATAATATTACTTTCTTTAATTCTGAATGTTAATACTTTTGTTAAAATTATTCAAATAGAGCCAGATAAGTCTTCACTCAATTAAAAAATAATACCTTATCTTAACAACGATATTGAAACTCTATTGAACGTTTATTTGAAACTGGCTGAATTACCCGAAGTTGTCCGAGTGTCTTCTGTCTTTTAATAAGCTACAAATGTAGGCTTTTCAGTAAATAACAATACATTACTGAATATAACCTTACATTCCAGCCATAGTATCACAAAGAGGCTAATAACTCTTTTAATTACAACATCAGGCAGTAAATAGTCTTTATTAGGGCTCCTGTCGCAACAGCCTACAACTCCTAGTAGATCCTATTGTAGAGTATTATGTTCGCAGTATGTTAGGAAATTAGTATTTTGCAAAAGAACATTTACCTGAATACCTAGAGGTAGACAAAAATATTCACCAGATTGCATCGTAAAGTATTGAATTGAATGCTTGACTTTATATTCTAGGAGATGGCGAACGGTTAACCTCTAGTTCAGCTAAGCATATTTTTATATCATAACAAAAACTTCTACATTCTTCAATGAAGTGTGCCTACTCTTTATTAAATCTGTTCTGTCGCAGCGAATTAAACGTAACCTCTAATTAAATGTAATTAGTTAGTTTTGAAACATGTCAATAAAGAAATAATAACAAAAATATTTGGTTACATCCCTGTAAGGCTAACTAAATTGTTATGCTTAAATTGTGTGACATTATAACTAAATTTGTAGTGGTAGTAGCCTACATTTGTTGGATTCAAAAAGAGCTTACGTTAAATGCATGTTAAGGAATTCCAAGGCGCACAAAAAAAACCCAAGACAATTTTATAACCATAAAATCACTCAATATTCAGAAGAGTATCATTAGTTAAGAAAGAAACAGGAACAGTTCAGATTGTACATCCGCCCAGAGAGTAGCACTTAACGGATCATCATATTTAGCACAGGGAAAGGATGGGAGTCGTGAATGGGAGATACACGTCACCGTTTTTGGGGTATTGGACCCAGTATGGAACCGGAGTCAATTTTAGCCTACACAATAATTTGGGGTGGGCAATGAAGGGTACCTATTCTTTGGCAAATTTGGTCCAGGTCCGTATAATGTTGTGGAATTGTATAGAGAACAAACAAATAAAACACACACACACACGCACACACACACATATATATTCAAAATTTAACTTCTCCATAGCTTCGCCCGTGTGTACTAACTGAATCAGCTAATAATGTCCTTTACCGAAGGATCTCTTCGTACACCACGTTAGCGGTTCTGCCCTCAGGTGCTAGCCTCAATAGTCACTAGGTGAGAAGGAGTCCTCCTACATATATCTCCCTGCCACCTTCAGCGACTGTACCGTAGCTGGACCTCGCTTATAGTAATAGCGAAACAGACCTAAAGGGAAGCTGCAGTCTCTTAAATTCGAAAGGATACTCGGATTCAATGAGGAGCGTGCGCTATATGAAACCTTGCAAACTATACTATTGATTTACCATATTTTTAACGTTGCTCATTCCTTGTAATATCTTCTATGGAAATATTTTAAAACTATTTGGTGATTCACTTTTAAACTATAGACTTAGGGTGGGATAAACTGAGTTTTGTCTTCAGAGCATTTCTAGTATTAACGCTACTAGAATATATACAAGAGACGTAAATTTTTTTTTGTTTTTTTGTGAACAAAACAATGAAACAGCAGGTTGCCATAGAAGCATATATGTAGTATTGTCTAAGTGCTAGGCACTGTATCCCTGCAGCTGAAGTTGTGAGTGCGTTTCACACGAAAACGGCGTGTCCTTGGCAGTTTCAACAAGAGGATAATTTTTGTTAATTAGGTCATACTGCTCAGTACACCAGCATCAAACGTTCACAACTCCTGAATGTAAAAAAGTTGTCTGCAAAAAGGTGGCCGGGGCGGCTACCTCGATGAGATTTTGCTCTTCAGTTGAAAATCCCCCAAAACACAAAATAACGTTTAGAGTATTGTAACTTAATTCCAATTCCTTTCCGATATTTTATATAATTACAGTTTAAAATCTCAATTTTCAATGGCTNGAGTATTGTAACTTAATTCCAATTCCTTTCCGATATTTTATATAATTACAGTTTAAAATCTCAATTTTCAATGGCTTACATCTCCCTTAATTATCAGTTTAGGTGTTAAGTGTTCCTTATATTTCCCACTTCATTTTGCATTAGAAATCACCTCACGTAATTTTTCGGTCGAATTCCGCCCCAACCTGCATAACGGGATGGGGAAAAATGTCAAATATCTGCTCTCTTACATGAAATGTGGCTTTCATTTCCTGAGCCTCTTATCAAGGAGAGCCGTGCTCGATTTCCGGCAGGATCACCTGGATTTCACACGTGGGAAATGTGGATTGCGTTGCCGTAGGCCGGCGGCTTTTGTCAGATCATTCCCGCATACCCTGCTCTTGCAGTCAGCCGCCGCTTCACCTTGCCCTCATTTCTCTCTCACCGGCACTTAATAAATCGCTGTTAAGCACCGATCAAACTTCTCAACACTCCCACCATTCTGTCTCAAATTTTCGTCCGCTGTACGAAATGTCGCCCTCTTTTAGCAGTTTGTTATGGCCGTTTTGGGATGGAGGGGGGAGTTTACCGCAAACCACTCAATTACTGCCGTGGTGCTGACCCACTGTTGGTTTACTGTCAACATACGGCTGAGCTCCTAGTTCGATCACAGATCTCGGCGACATCGAATTTTTTCCGGGCGGTGATTCTTCCTAGACTAAATATGAAGCGTGCTGACTTTAGTCTTTTGCGCATGTCGCCAACATATACTCGCAATCGCCTTACAAAACTGTTAAAATATCGTATTCAGGGACGTGGGTGTCGTCTAAGTTTAATTATCGTATTCGGCAAGACGCGGGTTCGAGTCCTGGTCTGACCATCCTGACTGCGTATTTTGTATAGCTACCAGGTTCCCCAAAATCGCTCATAGCGAATGGTGGGACGGTTCCTTGCTATATGCCTCGGCCGATTCCTCCATCGCTCCTTCTTCTCTGAGCAACTTATTCCGTTTCTTATGACCCTTACGGTACATGTCACCGCATACAGTTTTTGAACCCAAAATGTTATAAGTGAAGAAAAAGTGTAACTTAATGAATAACTCGTAGAAATGTTGACATGGGGATATACGTTAATAATGTTTAATGCATTTCCAAGTTCTGCTAATTAATGTGCAATTTCGGAAGTGTTATTTATTGTTTTAATGCTTTGTGATAGTTAATATTTTCTTTCTCGCTTGGATATGAAGGTATATACAATATTTGCCTTGCTGACTTCCGAACACACAGCATATTTTGAATATTCGTGACTATGCGTCAGTGATTGACTTTGAGTTGTTTCTTCAGATCGAAAGGCAAGTAAAGTGGCTTTCATATAGGACTCACGGAATGAACTAAAGATTTATATTTGACAATAAGTTGGAGCTATAATATTACTTTCTTTAATTCTGAATGTTAATACTTTTGTTAAAATTATTCAAATAGAGCCAGATAAGTCTTCACTCAATTAAAAAATAATACCTTATCTTAACAACGATATTGAAACTCTATTGAACGTTTATTTGAAACTGGCTGAATTACCCGAAGTTGTCCGAGTGTCTTCTGTCTTTTAATAAGCTACAAATGTAGGCTTTTCAGTAAATAACAATACATTACTGAATATAACCTTACATTCCAGCCA
Source organism: Clitarchus hookeri (assembly GCA_002778355.1). Taxonomy (NCBI): domain Eukaryota; kingdom Metazoa; phylum Arthropoda; class Insecta; order Phasmatodea; family Phasmatidae; genus Clitarchus; species Clitarchus hookeri. The sequence goes on from NQII01012883.1 coordinate 25,975, forward strand.
TAGTATCACAAAGAGGCTAATAACTCTTTTAATTACAACATCAGGCAGTAAATAGTCTTTATTAGGGCTCCTGTCGCAACAGCCTACAACTCCTAGTAGATCCTATTGTAGAGTATTATGTTCGCAGTATGTTAGGAAATTAGTATTTTGCAAAAGAACATTTACCTGAATACCTAGAGGTAGACAAAAATATTCACCAGATTGCATCGTAAAGTATTGAATTGAATGGTTGACTTTATATTCTAGGAGATGGCGAACGGTTAACCTCTAGTTCAGCTAAGAATATTTTTATATCATAACAAACACTTCTACATTCTTCAATGAAGTGTGCCTACTCTTTATTAAATCTGTTCTGTCGCAGCGAATTAAACGTAACCTCTACTTAAATGTAATTAGTTAGTTTTGAAACATGTCAATAAAGAAATAATAACAAAAATATTTGGTTACATCCCTGTAAGGCTAACTAAATTGTTATGCTTAAATTGTGTGACATTATAACTAAATTTGTAGTGGTAGTAGCCTACATTTGTTGGATTCAAAAAGAGCTTACGTTAAATGCATGTTAAGGAATTCCAAGGCGCACAAAAAAAACCCAAGACAATTTTATAACCATAAAATCACTCAATATTCAGAAGAGTATCATTAGTTAAGAAAGAAACAGGAACAGTTCAGATTGTACATCCGCCCAGAGAGTAGCACTTAACGGATCATCATATTTAGCACAGGGAAAGGATGGGAGTCGTGAATGGGAGATACACGTCACCGTTTTTGGGGTATTGGACCCAGTATGGAACCGGAGTCAATTTTAGCCTACACAATAATTTGGGGTGGGCAATGAAGGGTACCTATTCTTTGGCAAATTTGGTCCAGGTCCGTATAATGTTGTGGAATTGTATAGAGAACAAACAAATAAAACACACACACACACGCACACACACACATATATATTCAAAATTTAACTTCTCCATAGCTTCGCCCGTGTGTACTAACTGAATCAGCTAATAATGTCCTTTACCGAAGGATCTCTTCGTACACCACGTTAGCGGTTCTGCCCTCAGGTGCTAGCCTCAATAGTCACTAGGTGAGAAGGAGTCCTCCTACATATCTCTCCCTGCCACCTTCAGTGACTGTACCGTAGCTGGACCTCGCTTATAGTAATAGCGAAACAGACCTAAAGGGAAGCTGCAGTCTCTTAAATTCGAAAGGATACTCGGATTCAATGAGGAGCGTGCGCTATATGAAACCTTGCAAACTATACTATTGATTTACCATATTTTTAACGTTGCTCATTCCTTGTAATATCTTCTATGGAAATATTTTAAAACTATTTGGTGATTCACTTTTAAACTATAGACTTAGGGTGGGATAAACTGAGTTTTGTCTTCAGAGCATTTCTAGTATTAACGCTACTAGAATATATACAAGAGANATCTCCCTGCCACCTTCAGCGACTGTACCGTAGCTGGACCTCGCTTATAGTAATAGCGAAACAGACCTAAAGGGAAGCTGCAGTCTCTTAAATTCGAAAGGATACTCGGATTCAATGAGGAGCGTGCGCTATATGAAACCTTGCAAACTATACTATTGATTTACCATATTTTTAACGTTGCTCATTCCTTGTAATATCTTCTATGGAAATATTTTAAAACTATTTGGTGATTCACTTTTAAACTATAGACTTAGGGTGGGATAAACTGAGTTTTGTCTTCAGAGCATTTCTAGTATTAACGCTACTAGAATATATACAAGAGACGTAAATTTTTTTTTGTTTTTTTGTGAACAAAACAATGAAACAGCAGGTTGCCATAGAAGCATATATGTAGTATTGTCTAAGTGCTAGGCACTGTATCCCTGCAGCTGAAGTTGTGAGTGCGTTTCACACGAAAACGGCGTGTCCTTGGCAGTTTCAACAAGAGGATAATTTTTGTTAATTAGGTCATACTGCTCAGTACACCAGCATCAAACGTTCACAACTCCTGAATGTAAAAAAGTTGTCTGCAAAAAGGTGGCCGGGGCGGCTACCTCGATGAGATTTTGCTCTTCAGTTGAAAATCCCCCAAAACACAAAATAACGTTTGGAGTATTGTAACTTAATTCCAATTCCTTTCCGATATTTTATATAATTACAGTTTAAAATCTCAATTTTCAATGGC
>NQII01012884.1:0-21560 GCA_002778355.1 Clitarchus hookeri
TAGTGAGAGTCTCGCCCTTAGCTACGACTGTGCACTGGATGTGCGTCGCTGTAAGCTCTGAGTGGCCAAGGAAAACGAAGACAGTCGCGTGACCACGGGCATGTTTAGACGTTGCGCGTCAAACCAGCTGGAAGTGAAGATTCCTTACATTACTTCGTCCCGCGTGGAAAGTTCAGTCTCCGTCATTGTAGAACTTTCGTCGCAATCTGCAACTTGTATTTTATATTTTATTTTAAGTAGCCTATCGGCAGGATGCAGGGCCTTGCTTTACGTATTTATTGAATTACGTATTGCTTGACTCTCTTTACTAGTACCATTTCCGTAATGACTTTAAAAAAATTATTTATTTCCTGCTGGCATTCACAAGTCAGAAATTATTAACAGCAGTACAGCTTTCATAATTTGATAAAGCATAAAAAGGTCTTATTTATGTTATGTCGTGCAAAACATTACAATAAACACTATATAATGTAACACGAGCAAAAAAAAAAAAAAACAGGACGGGGACTAATCTCACTAATCTCTCGTAAGGCACTTACTTAGCAAACATTTTGAAACGCAACGTCGTCACGTCCGCCCGTAAGGCGTAAGGCGCAAGGAGGTATTGCGATGGCGATGGAGAATAGCATAAACAAACTTCGCGTGCATCCTGCAATTTCAAACGGCGACTGTGCGGTTTTAGTACAACAATCTGTTCATAAAATATCCGGTAGTGTCGCTGTAGTTTGAAACACTGTTTTACAGAAGAATGAATATCTTAAACGGAGGGCCGCTTATTTTTGCTAACTTTGACACTTTTCAACGACCACATTTGTGTTTCAGTAACCAAATTTGTGAATTGGTGAAAAAATATCGTATTTTATTTCTGGCATGAAAAAAAATATATTTCTGCACAAAGTTAGCTTTCAGCTGAAGTTTTTCTTGAAGACATAGCGGTTTGATGTTAGCCGACACTTAGTGAACCAGCGATCATATTTTTTTTTTTTTTTTACTTTTGGCAATTTTGTTTTTAAATTTTATCTCAAAAATTTAAATTGAAATACGGTAATACAGTATACAGAATTACAAAAAAAATATTCTAATGACTGATATTTTGATGACATGGAAAATTATTTTTTGGCTATAGCCTATGTATTTATTTTTGTTCAATTTTGAGATCTGTACGAATTAAAACATGAATTTAATATTACTGTAGTTCCTTTTTGAAGTTTTATTGAAATATTTTTCCACCATTTTCGTACTTTTTCCAGACTATTATTTCATGACACTATAAAAAGTACGTAATACACAAAAATTTTGAGAACAATTTTATTCTCTTGAACTGTAGTGTACAGGATTTTGGATAGCAGTATTGAAAAAATAAGAAACGGCAATCCTAGAGAAGATTTTCGTTAACTTTACCACCAAATTTGTAACTAGAGTGATGCATTCTTTCAACACGAGACTTTGCCCAGTAAAGACGTGTACAAACTTATAGCGTACGGAACCGCACAACAGCAATGCATCACTATAGCAACATATTTATACACGAAGTTAGTAACAATTGCTGCCTTTGATTTCCCTTTCTTGGAGCTTCTATATCGGCTTCTAGAAGCATGCAAATTTCAGTTATCGAGTGTAAAGGATGCATCTAAATTATACCTACAAACTCCGACTGCATGTTAATGAAGAAAAAATAAAGGCGAAAACATATAAACGACCCACGGTATAAGGGAGTCGTAAAGGGTTACATGTCTCAGAATTTGGGCCTAAAGCAATATTTTATTACAAATACTGGACGTGATCACTGAGTGTCTGCATAACGTAAAAAAGTTAATTGTAACATTTAGATCAATAATAAATATTTCAAATCCCATGTTTGCGACGTCATGGAGACTACGTCGAAATAAGGGTAGAAAACGTGATTATTTCCACGGAATAATTTGATGACAGCGACAGAAATGTGTTGTGGTGTTTACATATCTTTGGTCCGTTATTCATTATCCAGACACTCAGTGTTCCGTCTTGAATATTTTCTACTATATTTGTAAGGAGCCACGGTGGCTGAGCGGTTAGACTGCTCGCCTCCCACCAAGGAGAACCGGGTTCAGTACCCGGCCGGCTCACTCTGGATTTTCGCGAGCGGGAATCGTGCCGGGCGATGCAGCTGGTCAGCGGGTTTTCTCGGGGAACTCCCTTTTCCCCGCCCTTTCATTCCGGCGTTGCTCCGTAACCACCTCAATCACTCTCGTCGACTCTCAAGACCTCTATGTTAAGAGCCCCCAACATCTCTTTATTCACTCACTCACACTTCTGTTCCTACTTCAAAGATGTGTACAGCCTTTATGATTCACTGTAGACCGTAGGACGTATGTACGTTTACACATTTTTTTTCGTTATAAACATACTGCCGAAGTTTTTTGATCTAATTTACATAAGCTACATCATGTATGTAATTTTTTATTTCCTACTCATTCTTATAGGTTGTTCACGGCAGTGAGCACATCATTTGAAAAAATGTCATTGCTCGTAAGACATGCATGGTACAGCATACACTGGCCCGCAGGCTCTCAGTTTAGCAAACCGATGAAAATAGTTTTGAGTGTTGACGTTTCATTTCGAAAATAATGTTAAGGCTCCCGCCTACGTAGCGTTTTTTTCTGCGTTTGAGGCCGAGAAGCGCGGAAGCGATAAGGACGAGACTGCCACGAACACCAAGTGCGCCATCGCCGCTAAGCGCAAGGCTCTGACCTGGCGTGCAGTGTTCTCGTCGCACTGCGTGCACCTATGGCACTTTCAGCGGCGACTCTATTATTTTACTGGAGATAGGTCTGTAGGAAGGCTCAGTGCAGTGACCTTGAGTCGTTCTGTATGTACCTGAAGCGTATATTTCAAGATATAGCACTTAGAAAAATACGTTTTTAGCCATTTTGGCGTACTCTGAAATGGTGTTTCTAAATTACATGACGTCTTGAAAGCATTCGACAGCCTTCGACTAAAGTGTGTGTTCCTTTCATAGATCAGCACATTCGACACACATTTAATAGTTTCGTAGAAAAACGCGTATTTCAAACACCCTGCAACGCAGTTCAAGCGGCAGCTAGGCGGGCGCCTTAACATACAATGAGCCCTGCATTTAGTGTATATGAATATGCTTATTAATGACACTTTCACAGTATTCAAAATTCCACAGTATCACCTCGATGAAGCATGAATACAGTGATCAGGCTCACTGCAATATTAACTTTACATGTCGCAGAAGGATACAAAACGAGAAGAAAACTAGATCCTGGGCAAGGCTTCCCGAAGTGCTTGATTATCGTACATACGCGGTAACTTCCAAGCTTTCTGAAGCTCTCCTAAAGTTCTACTTTCAGGGTATTTCTCCGCCTCATGCAAACATAGCTAACTGTGTGTCTAAAAATACAGCAAAGGATAACGCACCACATTCGCGCGCACTCAGAGGAATAATATTTTGCATGAGAAGTATTACTTAGTGGACATTACAAACACACCATATTAATAATAAATGAAATACAATTTAAAAATAAATTATGAGTAAAAGTTAGAGTTAACCAAAATGATATACTCCTATGTTAACATAAGTTTAAAACGCTTGTGAAACATGCCATATTTAAGAAACAACCAAACACGTCATACGCGGGGTGATTTTTCAAAGGTTTGATACAAAAAGTGCGAAGATACCGAAGATTGACTAAAACAGTGAACAACCTATAGAAAACACTTGCAAGAGGCTTCACTCGGCCGCCCTACCAGAGCAGCAGAACCATTTTTGCCTGCCTTGGAGTGCATCGGATAACCGGTAGCTCAGTCGTGGCACCTACTCCATATTCGCTCTCCTGCACTGACAGCAGGCTCTTCATGCCGTAGGTGGAGGTGGGAGTAGCGGACCAGGGAGCCACCACCTCCCCTCCTCCATAATAGTCCGTCAGACTTGGTTGAGCTCTAGTAAGAGCTCGGCAGGACTTCCAGGACCTGCCAGTGATGATGGCGAGCCGCTGGCGCAGGAAGGAGGCTGATGTCAGTGATACTTCCAAGGTCCGATGCATTCCAGTTCCATTCATAATTCATTCGCAATCAGCAGCCCGCAGAATCCAACAGTGAGGTTCGCTACACTTCGTCCTGTGCTTTGGGCAGCTTCCTGCTCGATGCGCTCCGCCGTCTCGTACTGAGCCACCCAGGTTCCTGACGTACACGAGGACGGCGCTTGTGCACCGGCCAGTTGGTCCACGGGCTGGTATTCTAATATCCCCAGCCAGGCCAGAGCCGGGGGACACGACGAGTTGCGGAGTAGTCGCCACACCCGAGCTGCACTAGTCCCGCCGTACTGGCAGAAGACCCTCGCCTTCGCTGGTCCCAAGGAGCGGGCGCAGATCCCGGTGAGAGAGCAGCCACGAGCACGATGTCCCCACCAAGACTACTCGGCTCGTCCTACGAGGTTCTACCTTTTCCTACCGCATCTTCATACCACTGCTTCAGCAGTATTAGGAATATGGGTTAAAGTGTGCACTCGAAGTGGAGAAGTGGAGATATATGGGAGGCTCTTAAAATCGAGGTATTGTGAGTCGATGAGAGTGAATTGAGGTGAGCATGGAGCTGTTCCGGAGTGCAATGGCGGGGAAAACATGAGATCTCTGAGAAAACTCGCTGACCAGCGACATTATTCGGCACGATTCTCACATACAAAAATCCGGGAGCGATAGCACCGGGAATCGAACCCGGGTCGTCGAGGTGAGAGGTGAGTGATCTGACCACTACACCACCACGGTTTCTTGCGCACTCGAGTTTCGCAGAATCCACTCTCCGTGTTTCAATATTCGACTGCTTTTCTGCCAATTGCACTATCAGTATCAACGTGATTTGAGATTAGAATACTGTTCATGTAACTATTTTCTTTGAGATGTTTTTCTACTTTTCCGATGTTTTTCTACATTTCCAGTAACCTGGTTTTAATTCAAAAAGAACTAATTACAGGTAGTCAAAGTATTAAATTGGTGGGTGTGTTGAAAAATTAAATGTAAACAAACGCGTTCATCACTGTAGGCTACGCGGTATGTCAGCCGTATTCGTGAGGTAGGTCAGTATTGGGTACGAGCTCAGAAGATGCAAGATCTGTCTGCCTCATATTTAGTCTGTAGCCACACTCTAGTCTTGCAGGTGTGTCTCATGCACAGACTGGGGTAGACCGATTTTTCATCTTCTGCGCATGTACCCAACACTGACCTCCCGCCGCGGTAGCCAGGCGGGTAGAATGCTCGCCTCCCACCAAGGCGAACCGGGTTCAATCCTCCGCCGGGCCTCTCCCGGATTTTCGCATGTCGGAATCGTGCCGGATAATGCCGCTGGTCAGCGGGTTTTATCTCTGAGATCTCTCGTTTCCCCTGCCATTTCATTCCGGCGCTGCTCCATTCTCACCTCATTTCACCCTCATCGGCTCTCCAGACCTCGTTGTTAAGAGTCGCCCAAATCTCTCAACTAAACTGACCTACCCCACACCAATACAACTGTCAGTCATATGTGCAATACTGATGAATTTGATTGTTAATATTTTAATTTAAAAAACACAAGTTGTTTTATATGAATAAAATATTTTTACGCGTTTGAATTTAATAAATTTGCCTTAAAAATAGGTTTGAGGAATTTAAGAAACATATGAAAGCACTTTTTCTGTAAACGCAGTTTTCTAACCTCAAATTCTATATACGTGGTTTAAGATAGTCGTATTGGAGGCAAGGATGGGACATGGATACTGGTTTTTCTAAGCTGGCGTGATCACGCTACCCGATATTCATATTATGGTCTTGTGCAAGGCAGTCATCTCCACCGAGAGCCAGCCCAGTTGCACCCATGCTGACACTTCGTCAGGCATCAGCTGAGAGCAAATATAAACCCTCATCTCTGCACTGTGACATAGCATCGAGGAGATTCTGGCCGCTTCTGTGGTGTAGCTAGTAGGTTATTCACGGCAAAGTGAGCATTTTTGAAAACCCTCTAATATGGAACAATAATCAATAAATACAGTATGTCCGGTAATTCGCGGACACGAACTGCACCACACGAATCTGTGATCAAAACTAAGTTGAAAATATTCTTCGGTAAAAAAACGTAAGACCCTTAATTTACGAGAAAAACGACATAAAAGTTGATAAAATGACTTGATTTCGAGTTAAGCACAGCACACAGCATCAGCATACAAAACGTAGAAGCGTCATAACAGGTGTTCGAAGGTTGCTCTGCCCATAGCAATGCACGCTGGATGAATGCAGAATGCGCGGAGCTCGGCCGCCTGATGCACCCATGGCCACTGCCATGTCCCAGTACTCACTGCGTGTAAACTCCATGGCCTCCTTGGCATTACTGACCTCATCTCCTTCCGTTACCATATGTCTTACCACCGGCACATTAGTTGCAGCATTACCACGTCACCTCACCTTTTTATAATTCCAATACCATATGTCTGATACAATAGTTGTTTGACCTTGCATGCCGTTTAATCGTAAACCAAGGATCTTGTGCATTTTTACCAAAGAGTATTTTCTACTTAGTTTTGATCACAGATTTGTGTGGTGTAGTCCGTATCCGCGAATTACCTGACAACCTGTATATTTTGTTTTAGCCTTAGACGTTAACTTGCGAGTGAGGTGGAACGTATACAATGTGTTTATTACTCACATGACCATATTTGTTAAAAAAGGTTATGGGAGAATAACATATGACTTTACCGTGAACAGCCTATAGCAATCGTAAAAGGAAAATGGGAAAGAGTGCGCCTTCAACATGCGCACCAGCACCAGACACGTGTCCTAACATTGTACTTATTTTCTGCCAATATGACTGTCATAAACGACGTGGACAGGTTTTGAGGTTATAACACTTTAATAAATAAATGTTTTGAGGTGTTTAAATAATTCCTATAGTTAATATTTATTGTGGTCTGATTAAATTAAAATTTGTAATAGTATTTTATTTATGTAAAAAGGTTTGTGCCTTGAAAATTAAGATTTAAACAAACACGTTCGTCTCTGTTGACCGTGCAACTTTGATGATTGTATTGGTGTGGGGCTAATATTGGGTGCATGTGTGCAGAAGACGATATTCGTTCTATCACATCTTTAGTCAATGGTAGCAATGTTATCATTAACGCGAAAGTTTAGGGTCTGGCTCCGGAGAAGCCTTGGACTTTTGAAGTGGTTGTTGAGTCTGTTCCACATCTACTACACTGTATAAAAAAACATGTCATTTTGGAAAAAAAAGTGCCTGTTAAATATTTTCCAGGAATATCCCCAACATTACGAAACCATTACCTTTCAAATTTCGAAGAAATTTTTGTAAATTCACTTTCCCTCTCCATAAAAGCAGCAAGATACAACAACCAGTTCCGACTTTTCTCGGAACGATTGCTGCATCATGTGGATTGTTATAGTCGCGCACACTGACAGAGTGGTTTGTCAACGTTGACAAAACAACGTTTCCAGTAGCGCGTAAGTTTGCCCTGAAATGGCCTTACGGCAACCTGCAAGGAATTCCAACCCACGCAACCCCAGACTTCAGCGTGCGTGCTCACTGACCTACTCGGCCCGTCACGTTCTGGCAGCTGGCCAAACCGCGCGAGCTGATGCCCGAAAACGCAATTAAGTTCTTATTTTATCTTCATTTCTCACTGAGTATGAAGCCCACTACACGCCATTCCCAGACATTTCTTCACGCTTCAGTACAGAAAACCAGGCTAACATGATACCTGATCGGGTCACTTCGAACAACTGAAAATTTTTGGTTTTCGCCCCATGCGGCAAAGGAACAAGTAGATGTTTCTATATTTGAAATTTTGAATGTTATCTGCCCAGGGAATCCTAGGCGAAACGGGTTCGATTCCCCGGGGGGGACGATCCTGGATTTTCACGCGTGTAAATTGTGTCGTACGATGCCGCTGGTCGGCGGGTTTCCTCGGGGATATCCGGTTTACCCCGCCCTTGCATTCCGGTGCTGCTCCATACTCACCTCACTTCACCCTCATAGCTCTCAATACCTCGATGGTAAGAGCCACCCAAATCTCTCCAGTCCACATTACCAAATAGCATCAAAACAAACGTTTTCATTAGATCAAAGATACCCGAGCAGTACAAAGTAACCCAATTTTACGGTACTTAGTTTAGTCGTCAAACAACGATGGAATTTCAACCTTGGAGTTCTCAGGCATAACTATGAAGCAAAACCCGTATTAACACCATCGTGTGTACTTGGTCTATTGACGTCAAAAATCACCGGAAAAAAATAATAATGATTTCTTTAATCGCAATCCAAACAAAAGTTTCCATCAGTACTTTCCATTATCACCGAGCGAACGCAGTAGAGATATAGACTTAAGGAGGATGCTGGGATGTTCCTTTCTACAGGCCGCGGCAGATTCCTTCCTCGCTCCTGCTTCTATGAGGAACTTCCACTCTCTCTAATGAGCTCGCTCTCGACGAGATGTTACGCCCTACGTACATATTTACCTTTTCAATCAGCCTGTATCATAGTTTATTGACAGGAAGTAACATCACACAGGAGTCACGATTGTAGGATCACTGGACGACCATCCATCGTGTCCTGTGTTTCACTGCAAGTTTCGAATTTGAAATGAGAAAAATATGGTTATTATGTTGGTTTCACACTGCAGACACAATACTTGGCAAAATGTTATAAGCGCTTTAATAAGAAGATTGATATATTATAGGAAAATAAACAAGAATTTACTGATAAATAATGAGCCTACTTTCCTCTACATGGGGGCGAATAAATTTTAGTGAAGTTCTTAAAAGCTTAAGTGGTAGGCAGGTGTTAAGGAATCACTGACAGCAATGCCATTAGAGATGAAGCGATTAACATGTGAAACAGTACCAAGACAATTCATATACACAAGTGACTTACCCGGGATTTGAATTCAGAAAAAATCTTAAAATTAAGTTAGCTTGTAATCAACTGTATCACGGAAGTAGGATTCGGAGCATCAACTTATAACGTTATAAGTTTAATGTTTTGAATGATAGGGTTCATTGAACTGAAATATTGACACGGCCATCATTTTGAAAATAAGAGTCTGAACAACTAACAACACATAAGTTTACATGGCTTATCATAACTCTACTTGTGTGAAACATTTTGTGGAAATTGGTTGATTGGTCCCCGAAATATGGCATTAAATTTTTTTTTTCTTAAGCGAGGCTGTCTTACAAAATTGTAAACGATGTTTCTAATAGGTACCGCCAGCATAAAAATTTAATTGAAATTTTTAAATTGTTAAATAGATATCCCAAATAAAGTAAAATGTTTATATGGCCGCCATTTTGAAAATTTTTTCTGACCACATTTAAACCATGTGCATTTACATGGCCTTCTATAGGTGTGGAAAATTTTATGGAATTATTTCAATTATTATAAATATATGGTAGAATTCTCTATTTACTCTCCTAAAGCCATTTTGCAAAAAAATTGACAAAAGAGTATCTCTGTATGCATAAATGATGCTTCTTATTAATACTGTTTGCTTAAAAAATGTTGTTGAATTTTGTTGGAACGTTTTATAGATATAACAAATTAATCTAAATTATTTACATAAGCCCCATTAAAAGATTCCCACCGCAAATAAACCATGTTAATTTACATACCCTACTTCTTCGCCAAATTTTAAAGAAAACAGTTTGTTTGCTTCCCGAGAAACGGCTTAAAAACATTATTATTTCATGTGGAGCTATCTTACAAAATGGCGGAGTAATTATTCATAGAAAATTTTCAATGATATAATTGATACTGGCAGCATACAAAGTTAAGTTAAAATTGTTTTGTAATGTAGTACATAAAAATCCTGAGCTAAAATGTTTATATGGCCGTGATTTTGAAAGTATATGTGTTCATGACCCTCTCAAAGTTTAACAGAGTACACGGCCCACTACAGTTCAACTTGATTGGAAACTTGGTAGATATTTGTTGTTTTTCGCAGATAACACGTAACTTTAATTTGTCATGGAATACTATTTTTGAAAATTGCGGACGGAAAATATTATGTGTGGACACATACAGAAAACATGCAAAGATTCATTGGAATTAATAACATGGTTTCGTCGATATAATGTTCAAAACTGAAATAATAATATGGCCACCATTTTATTAATAAATTTTTAAAGTAGCCAAAACATATAACTTAACATCACCTACCGCAGTAGTACTTGTTTGCCATATTTGGTTGGAATCGGTCAATTGTTTCCTGAGATATTACACTAAAATTTATATATTCGTGTGGCATTATCTTACAAAATGGCGGACACTAGTGGTTTTTGTTAGCTTAGATGATGCTCGTAATAGACACTGCCAGCGTAAAAAATTCCTGTCTTTTTATATGTGTGTATTTGTGTTTATGTGTGTGTATGATATGTATAAGTGTCAAAATAAGTGCCATTTTTAAATTTTGGGTGATATGTTATATCTTAGGAACAGTTTAACCTAATTATACAAAATTTTGTATGCTGGCCAAACATTGTGTAAGCATTAAATTTTGAGACTTTATTGTTGCTGGTAAGCCATTTTGGAAAATAGCACCAATTAAAAATTAATATTTTTTATTATAACTCGAAAATTATTTAACCAATTCTCACCTTATTAGGTATGTTAGACCACGTAAACGTCAGTGATTGAACTTGATAAGGTACTTATTTTCAAAATGGTGGCCATACAAATATTTTATGTTCATTTAGAATATCTGCCATACCATTTAACCATTTTCGAGCAAATTTTGTATACTGAACGTGTCTATTATATGTGTCATATGTATCAACAAATAACCACTTTTGTTGGCCATTTTGGAAGATAGCGCCATACAAATAAATAAAATTTTTAAATCATTACTCGGTAAACAATTAACCAATTCTTACCAAATTTGGCAAACAAGTAGTACTGATGCAGATTATGTAGAGTGGTATTTTATAAGCATGCCAGACACTCATTTTCAAAATGGCGGCAATATAACAATTTTTAACTTAGAAAGATATATCATCGTAAACATGTAATGAATTTCAACTATACTTTGTATGCAGTATATATTACAACTATCTACTGTATATACATTGAGAATCTTTTGTCATCTATCATGTGAGTAAATATATTTTCTTGTTATATCTTGGGAAACAACTAACAGCTTCCTACCAAATTTGGCAAACAAATAGTACTGCAGAAAATGGTGTAAACTGGTATATTTTAAGTAGGCGAGGCACTTATTTTCAAAATGGTGGCTATGTAAATATTTTAGCTCAGTATATTTTAGTAACGAAACCAATTTAAACTTAATTTTGTAAGCTGACTGTACGTTTTTTCAACCATTACATTTATGTATGCAGACTCATTTTCTTCAATTTTGTAAGATAGCCATACCAATAAAAATAATGATTATGTCTCGTATCTCTGAAAACAATCAACCCATTCTTGCAAAATTTGGCCAAGATGGTATACTGTGGTAGGTCATAAAAATGAATGAATTTTTAAAGTAAGACACACTTATTCAAAGAATAGCTGCTACAAAATCATTTAAGTTTTGTAGGCGATATCTACGAAACTGTGTAATTTATTTCAACTTAACTTTGTATATTCGCAGTATACAATAATCGAAATTGCTACTACATTACTTTTTTGTCCTCTATTTATGAAGATCACCACATGAAAATTATGGAGGTTTTATTCTCGGTCTCCAGGACCAATCAACGGAATCCACCAAATGTTACACTAGAATATTTCAAATAAAGAAGTACCAAATTGTGCACACCATAAAAGCTACAGAATACCATGTAAACTTTCATGATTTAAATGGGCCAGTCAACGATGTACAAATGGCTGCTTCATAAATAACTTAGGTAAGTTATATATATATATTTATATTAAATGATTTAACCAAATTCAACTAAAATATGCATGCAGAGAATATACATTACAAGCATGATATAAGAAAATTAATATTTTTACGTCATATCTCACGGACCAAACAACTTATTTCCATGAAATTCTTCAAATAAATAGCACTACGGTAGGCCATGCAATTTTACATGTTTTTTGAGCCCCGGTTACTTATTTTCAAAATAAGGACCTTTAATTATTTTAGGTTAGTAAACCCTATCATTCGCAACATTAGACTGATTAAATCCGAAGTTGATGCTCCGAATCGAACCTCCGTAATGCAGTGGATTTCACGCTAGCTTATAGTACGAAGTTTTTTAGGTTCAAGTCCCGGGTAAGGCATGTGTGTGTTTGTAAATGTATCACTACTGTTGCCTAAATTTGTGGTTTAATTTCCAATGCTATTTCTTTCAAAGATATGTTAAGTCCTTCCAAGCAACTCAGCTTTTAAGAAAGTATTAAAAAATTATTTTCACCCATTTTAAGGAAAGTAGGCTGATTAGTTATATAAGTAACTTCTTGTTTAACATTAGGGGCAATTGCATTTCCGGCTTTGCTCATTTCATGAGCGTGTCATATTTGCTAGATTTCTGTGTGTTGCATGCAAGCAATTTATATTTATTTTTATGCTAGTGTCGCATGTTATTTATTTTTTGCATTTGCAAATACATTCAGAGCTGCTGTAAAATCATAAAAATGACGGGTTGCAACACAGTAAAATTTGTGCTTAGAAAAGAATCTTATTATTCTCAATGCCTCTGTACAACTGTACATAAATAAATAATTTGTATCGTATATTTAACCCAACAATTTATTCCGTTTACTAACCTTTTCCAAAGGACTATCCCTAAAAAATGTCTTGAACACAAATTTTAACGAACTTAAAAAATATCCATCGAGCAAGTGTTTCACAGTGGTCAGCATTCAACTGACCTACCTGGTTAATATAACGCGGTCTCGGGTGGCAGCTGTGACCTCAGACATTTCTTCACTTTCTGTCTCGTATACCCTGTCCTCTTTCTCTTCTTACTACACGTGACTTGCGCAGTGCCTCGCCTGGCCAGCGGCTAGGACAAGGACTATGCAGGAGGAAGTGTTGCCGCTACCAGGTTGCACTCAGAGTCTTATTTTCTGACCGGATTTGGGCCACTAATAAACGAAAACGCCATGGGCTCGTTAGAGTATATCACATTACCAAATATATTTCTAAAAATATACTGATTTTAAAAATTTTGGAAAGGAAATTGATTTTGTCTCTACAGCTCGGCTGGTGAAAAGTACGTAATTTGTTGATGCACTGCGAATAGAACGAAACAACTGTAATGTCTGTGAAAACAATAAAAGTAAACAATTAAGGAAACGAGACTCTGTAAGAGTACTTGCTGAGGCGGTGGAAATATTCGCAATTGTTTTAGGGTGCCAATTTTCGCAAAGAAGCCCTAAAAATATTACTACCTGCTTGTTTTCGTACGTAAAAATATGTATACACTTAACATAAACGTGTGTATTAGTTGCACAGCAAATGTATTTAAAAAGGGTTAACGAGCCTTTTGTAACGACTTTGAAAGCAATGCGAAGGAGCGATATCCAAAGCAAAGAATGAAATAACTCCTGGTAACGGTCTTGCTCGTTTAAATAACAGCAATACCACCCGAACAGATCAACTACGACACCATACACCATAACCGGATGATTCTCACGATAATATATTCCTGATGCAGCAATACCCTGCAGGAATGAAGCCTATGTTACTCCAATGTTATGTTAGAGTACACACAATCGTTAGTCGTTGATAAGCACACTTAAACTCCATCTAGTGTAACCCCCTCCCCCCTTCTCGTGATAGTGTGACTGACGGACTTGAGCACAATTCTCTTGTCTCTTGTAAATGCTGGTTTCTTAAAATCTTAGACTATAAATAAAATAAGGAACGTTCATTTTAATTGGAACAATTTCTTCACACTACTACGGAATTGAAAACGCTCAGTGATTTGTAGCGGTATATTAAACACTAACTTGCAAAACATAGTTTTCTAAGGAAATGAAGTGCTTTATGTTCGAATGTTGTTGAGACTGAAGACATTTTCAACTAATCACGATAAATATTTGTTTTGAAAAACTAAAAGTTTAGGTTCTCTTTCATACGATCCGTTATTTAAAAACACGATTAGACAGAGGATTGGGAATAATGCGTGCAGAGCGTACCATGTTCCAGGGCCTCAACCTTCTACAATCCGTCTTGAATGTACAACAACGACTGGAACTTACGCGGCCATGATGGATTCTGTTGACGGTAGAGCGACGCTCCAGCGGCAACTTGTGGTCTCTTGTCTGGCGAGCAGCGTACAAACTACATACGTAACACGTAACAGTACAATTGTAGTTGTACTGTTACGTGCTGAGTTTAAGAAGTTCGTTTGTTGTTGCACAAATGTCTGTTACCGAATTATAGCTAATGCTGTGATTTGAATCAGTTGCATGCCGAGCTCTTATACATAAAAATGCCTTTATCAGGTTTTGGGTTTGCGACATTTAGCTTAACATATCTTTGCTTAAAACCGTTTAGCCTAAGCCGACAAGCTTAACAGGCATGTCACCTAACAGCCTTAAGTCTAAAATCGTCTCGTCTATAAAATTATTTCTCTTTAATTAATTTAGCTTACGTCGATTAGATTTAGCAGCCATTAACTCTAAATGTTTTTCGTCTAAAACAGCTTTGCTTTACAGGCGTTTTAACTACTATGGAGTAGTTAGAGTACCTAAAAGGCACTTTGCATATGTACACGTGTTTTGCTGAACAGTTTTTATTGACCTAAAAGTCGTTCAGCTGAAAAAAAATTATCACAGGTGTTAAATATTTAGACAGTAGTTAAGCGTGAATCTAAACTACTGCTGTTATGCCTACGTTTTAGGTTATTCGAATTTAGGCCAAAAAACGGGAGGTTTCCTCAGATTTTTCAATGTATCCGTCATGATTAAGTGATACTGTCAATGCATCCGTTAAAGTTCTACTTTCTCCGTGCATCATCAGTTATAAGAACGTGATTTTCTCTGTGGTCCTGTCGCTGATAGCTGCCGCTGCGTCTTGGCGCTGTCAGTAGCTGTTAGTCTTTCCTGCAGAAATGCACCTAGGCGTCAGCTCTCTACGACGTCGTCAGTTGCAATAAAGCAGGTGAATCCGGGACGTCAGTACGGGACAGCCTAATCAAAGGAACTGACGTCGTCCGATGTACCTTGGAGCTGGATGTCGAAGAAGAAATTTGTGAATGTGGACATTTCGCTTGGACAAAAGTACTGTGCTTTAAGTGGATATTTGGATGTCGCTTATTGCCGTGGTTTTCCTGACTAGTCAGCCCACACTGGGACGAGTCGTGAACATGTAGCGAGATATTATGACGCTGACGGTAAACCAAGCACTTTTAAAAGCCTATGTGCATTGTTTACTATTCCACCATATGTAAAATTAACATTTCCATAAACATGATAATTTTAATCATATGTACCAAGCGAGGTGGCGCAGTGATTAAACTTTGGTCTCGCATTCGGGAGAACCTGGGTTCGAATCCTGGTCCGGAATTTCGATTTTCCATGGTTTCCCGAAATCACTCCACTCGGTTGACCTCGCTGGGAATCGAACCCAATTGCCTTCGAAGGAGAGGCGAGTAGTCTGGCTACTACACAATCGCGGCCCCCTTCTTAGAGGTTAACATAATATCCCCGACCTATGACGTATCATTCGTGTAGAAATCGCAGCAAGATGACTTGCGGCCTTAATGATCTCATTAATTAACGGTACACAATTACTCTCAGTTCCTATCGAGAAGTATGTATTGCTCAATTACAGTTTTCTTAGACTAG
Source organism: Clitarchus hookeri (assembly GCA_002778355.1). Taxonomy (NCBI): domain Eukaryota; kingdom Metazoa; phylum Arthropoda; class Insecta; order Phasmatodea; family Phasmatidae; genus Clitarchus; species Clitarchus hookeri. The sequence continues at coordinate 15,778 of NQII01012884.1, forward strand.
CTAATATGTACAAATCTACATTTCTTACAGTTTTTGAGAATCATTTTAAATTTATTTGTATTTAATTGGTCGCTCAGTTTGGTGGATAAAAGATCAACTGTCATGTGACCTCAAATATCAGCGCAACCTTTGCGGCAAAAGTATTTAAAACAACACTGTGAGTATATTAATCACGTTTTCTTATTAAATTGAAGTTAATTCAGTATAACCATTTAGAGTTAAGAAATACAAGCAGCCTCAGAAGATAAGCAACTTCGTTTACCTGTGAAAAGTGGTGTCAATAATGACTGGAGAGCACAAATACGATAATAGTTAGGTAAAGCAAGGAAATCTGTGTAGTTGGAGGGAATTAGGACACTACGTTACGTACGGCTGGTACGTAAGTTCACTTTCCTTTCTCCAGCTAAGCAGGTACTTTCGACCTTACGCTAAGAATAACGAGAGAGTGGATTCAGAGGGCACTTATTAGAGCATGTCGTGTGTACGGGTTAACTGTAATTTATCGTATATAACAGTGGTTTAGCTGGCCGTATTTTATCACAACATTTCAAGGTCCACCACGATATCCTCATTCTTTATAGTTGAAGGCACTCGAAACAAGAAAAATTTAACTGGAGGATTGTAAGTGAAAGTCTGTTAGACTTAAGACAACGTAAACTCTACACGCAATTTGTTTACGCTTTTCTTAAATGTAGTTCATTTAAATAAGCGCGTTGCCTTACACAAACTTAACGCGCTTTCCTGAAATTCTTCAGGGAAAACCAATTCGTTCATANTGAAAATTATATGTAAAATAGTTTGCCCATGTCTCGGGGCACAAATATGTCTTAAGTGTACTTTGTAATATTGGATAAAATACTGGAATTTGTTTTTAAATTATATATAAATGTGTAATGATAGGTGATCTGATATATTAATTGAGTGCTGATACAGTGATGCCCATGTCTGGGGCACCTACTGAAGTATCTGATGGTGGCCAGAATGTGTTATAACAAGTGTGTATGAACATAATTAATAGAGAATAATGCACTAGAATACAATGAAATAACTAATATGTTTTTAACTGCAATTGATATTGTAATGCCCATGTCTGGGGCATTTATTGAAATTGAAAATCTTATTAATGTTTGCTTAAATTATGAGTTGTTATTGGTGGCCAGAATGTGTTTTTAGTAAGTGTATGTATATATATAATATAGTAATTATGCACTGGATAGTGATCAAGATATGTTTTTAATAACTGTATATGTATAATGGATTGGACGCCGGTGACCTGGGACTGCCCATGTTTTGGGGCACATTTTGTGGGTGAACATTTTATCCACATTTGAGTGATTGATGTTAAACAATTAAATTTGGAATATGTTATACTACATCTGACAACATAATGGAGGAATAATGATATAACTAAATATTATTGTACTATAATTTTAATTTTAATTGATTATGGGAACTGTACATAATTGTTTGGAGTTACCCATGTGCTGGGGCACTATTGGAATTATGTGTTGACCGGCCCGCACGGCACCGAAATGTATAGTTTGGGGCGAGTTCCGCCCCCCGACGGTCTTTTGATATATTTCCTGATATATTTATTGGCTACGATGAGCCAAAAATCCTACGGGAAGGGAGGAGATGATGGAGAAAGAAGAGGAGGGAGAGAAAGTATCAAGGAGAATCCATTTGGAAAGGGCGGAAGAGTAAATAGGTCACCCCCACCTATAGACAAAAGAAGAGAAGAAGAAGAACTGAGAAGAAGATTAATAGAACAAAGAAGAATGGAAATGGAACAAGAGGATCAAGACAAAGAAACCGGAAATGAAGAGAGGAAAGAAGAAGAGGAAAGAAGAATAAATGAAGAGAGAAGAAATACAAATAAGAAGACAACTGACTGGTCAGAACAGATGGAAGAAGAAAGTACTGGTAAGAAAAGAGGATTTGATGACTCGGATGAAGAAGAAGAAGAAGAAAACAAAAAAAGGAAGAAGAATGAAATGACTTCGGCAGTAACAAAATTAACCGACTCTACAACTCAAATGAATGACATGCTAGTATATTTAATTAAAGAAGCTAAAAATATACCGGAAAGGGTCAGGAAGAATATCATGGAAAGGATGGGAAACTTACACCAGATTATAGTGAAACAGGAAGTAGAGATTATTCAAAAGAACAGCGAAATATATCACCTAAAAGAAATAAATAGGATGGAAAAAGAAAGAATGGAAGAAGAAAGAGAAGTGGGTAAACAACATCGGAAAGAAGAGGCATGTAGTAAAGTTAGCGAAGGAACGTGGAATCAAGGAAATGGAATTGTGTGGGGGAAGAAAAAGGAAGAACCAGTAGTCATAATTTTAGAGCCAGCAATAGTAAGAACAGGAGACAGTAGTGAGACCACGCAACAGCAGGTGATGAAATACATAAGACCAAAAGAAAAGAATATACAAATAAATAATATATGGAAGGTACGCAATAATGGGATTGGTATGGAATTGGCAAATGAAAATCAAGCCAAGAAAATGGAACAGGAAATACAAGAGAAGCAGTTGAAAGTCAAAATTATTAGAAAGGAAAAGAAGAAGCCAAAAATTATAATATTTGATGTAGACAGGAATAAAGGAGACGAAGAGGTAAGAGAAGAAATATATTTGCAAAACTTTATGGAGATCCCTAAGGACGAATTCACTAGAACATGTAACATCCTTTTTAAAACAAAACCTAAAGATAATACACATAATATTATAATGGAAGTAAACCCACAAGTGTTTCAAAAAATAATAAAGAGAGGGAAGATATACTGTGATTGGAGAGTGTACAATTGCAAAGAATTTCTGTCGCCCATGAGATGTACTAAATGTTTAAGGTACGGACATACAATTAAATGGTGTAGGGAAAAAAATAGTGTTTGTGGCAAATGCACAGAAGAAGGACATATGGAGCAGGATTGTAGAAAGAACGAAGCAAAGTGTATTAACTGTAAAAGAGCCAAAAAAGAAGGACAAAATAATAACCACACAGCAAGAGACTTGAACTGCCCTATTTTCAAAACGGCAAAAGAGAGATTAAGAAAGGAAATAGATTATGGCAACCAATATGGAGAATAATAAGAAGATGGAAATGAAAATGGTACAACAAAACCTACAAAAATCTAGGGTAAATACTGCGAATATCACGGAAGAAATTATAAACACTGGAACTGGGATTGCTCTTTTACAGGAACCCTACACGTATGAAGGAAGATTCCCTAACAACGACAGGAACTGGAGTGCAATGCACTGCCAAACTAAAGACAAAATACTAGCAATAACATTATGTCATAATAACATTGAAGCAATAATGCTAAATCAATATACAGACCCAGAAATAGTTACAATCAGGATATATATACAGGAAATGTCAGTAAATATAATAAATATCTATTGCCCGCCTACCAAAAACATTCAAATAAGTATAAATAAAATTAAGAAAATAATGGAGGAGGATAACAACGCACAATATATAATAGCCGGAGACTTTAATGCAAAGTCTCCAAGATGGTATTCAAAAAAAAGGGACGAAAGAGGAGAAATTGTAGAAGAATTCATGGATAAAATGAATATGAATGTATTAAACGAGGAAGGAAATAAATACACTTATGATTCGATCCACGGAGAGGAAAACATTGACGTAACATTCATATCCGACAGAATATATGAGAAATGTAAAAATTGGACTGTGGAATCAAGTATCAGCGATCACGGAAAGATAAGTTGGGATTTGACATGTGAAAGTGAGAAACTAGAAGACAGAACAAGATTACACCAAAGAGTAAAAGACTGGCAAATGGCCAAAAATAAAGTGAAAGAAGAATTGGAGAAAAATAAAGAAATTGTACAAGAAATGAACATAACAGAAAGAATAATTAAATTCAGAAATATAATTGTGAATGCATGCTCCCAAAAAATAAGGCAAATGAAAAACGATATTAAAAGAAGCAATGTGTGGTGGTGGAACCAAGAATTGAGGGATATGAAAGAAAAGGTTAGAGGTATAAATAGAAGATATCGAAGCTGCTGCGCTTGTAGAGCCAAAGAAGAGAAGAAAGAGGAATATAAGAACGCCAGGAAAAAATACAAAAAATTAATTAGAACAAATATGCTAGAACAGTGGATAGACTTTGTTAAGAATGAAAATAAAGATAAAATATGGAATGTACCGGATAAAATTATAAGGAAAAGAATTAAAAAACAAGACAAAATCGGCACAATACTCGTCAACGGCAAATATACAAAGGGATTAAGGGAGACTTATACCACATTAATTGACATTTTAATACCGGACTCTGTAACACCTAATACACAGGATAAAATTAAAAATCATGCCGAAAATAGAGATATTAAAGAAATCAAAGCAATAGATATGGAAGAACTTGAAGATGCAATTAGAAATAGTGGACTCAAAAAAGCCCCCGGCAAAGATAAAATAACAGTTGAGGTTATTAAGGAACTGTGGGAGGAAATTCAAAAAGAACTACTGGATATAATGAATATTTGTCTAATCGAAGGTACATTTCCGGAGGAATGGAAGGAGGCAAATATGGTAATACTTTATAAAGGCAATAACAAACCAAAAGAACAACCGTCATCATATAGACCAATATGCCTCTTGTCCAGCTTCGGTAAGGTGCTAGAAAGAATAATATTAAACCGGATAAGAGAACAAACGGAAAAAGTCCTTAGTAATCATCAATATGGATTCAGAAAAGGAAGATCTACAGACAAGGCAATACATGAAGTAATGGAAATAATAAACAGAATGGACACAACATATATATTATTAGTTCTTATAGATATAAGTAATGCATTCTCAACACTCAACTGGAATTCAATTAAGACAGAGGTAATAGATTTAGATATAGAAAATAGTGAAAGGACCTTATTACTTGATTATTTCAACAATAGAAGTATTACATATAGCAACAATACAATTACTTATGAAAAAAAGATGAACAGAGGATGTCCGCAGGGCTCTGTTTTGGGACCACTCATCTGGAACCTGGTATTCAATAAATATCTAGGCCTCGAAAAAGACACGAATATAGAACGAGTGGCCTTCGCGGACGATTGTCTTATCATTGTAGGAGCCAACAACAGAAGAGCATTAGAAAATAAAACTAATATGGAAATGAAGAAACTAGAACAATGGGTAGGTAAAAATGGACTGGCAGTAGCAGTTAACAAGACAGAAGGAATAATAGTTAAAGGCAAAATGGACACAAGACCACCCATAATTAAGTACAATAGTCAGAAAATTAAGATCGTTCATCAAACAATATATCTGGGAATAGTAATAGACAATAGACTTTCATTTATACCACATTTAAATAAAATAGCAGATAAACTTAAAACCCTATGTAATAATATGAAATACAAAATATGGAAATACATAAAACACAATGCAAAATTAAGAAACATAATTTATAAGTATTAACCTTCATGGCTCTCGTTGTTAAGAAACGCCCAAACAACTCAACTCAACGAGCGCCCTGTTACTTTAGAAGATAATAAATAAATAAACAACCGCCATAGGGGTTGTATCATACGGCGGAGTTAACACTCAGCTAGCAAAAGGACTGTATGCTGGCGCCTCGGATGCCTGTCATCCTTGAAGTGTTGCCTTATAGGCATTAGGATACAGTAAGTGACAGAATGTTTGGGTAAGGAATATATATGAGTACCCTGAGAAAACCCATCGTTATTGGAGACTTTCGCCACGTTGACCGAGTAAAGAATCAGTTAGTTTTTTAT